>JANQDE010000003.1:3249704-3364998 GCA_037157785.1 Cephalotes varians
AACAATGTGCGTTATATATACATACATACGTACATACACACACACACATGTATATGTATATATATAATTATAGAAAAATTTTGGTCATTTCTGCAAATTTAACTTTTTGTAAAAGAAACAATGCAAAAATAATTCTTTCAATTATTTTTTGTCTTTTTATTATTATTATTATTTTTCTATACCAAACAGAACTTTTATAAAAGAAAGAAATTAATATAAATATATATGGACATCACTTTATATATAATTATATACATTTTATATATGTTTTTATATAAAATTTTTTTACTAGATCTAATATTTTTTAATGTTTCTACAGCATTAATTCGTGAAAAACATATATAAATGTATTTACAATCTATTATATATAAAAAAATTTTGTCATTAATTTAAATGAGAGAAATGCTTATACACGGTCGTGGCTGGATCTCAAGTGCCCAATCATATTTCTGTATACATTTTAAATACAAAGTTTTAATTTATTTTGAACTGCGCGCCGATTGTTTGTCGGACTTGCAACGCAATTCTAAACTGAACTAGTAGAGTCACAAATTAAATTTTTGATCGTCAGTTAGATATTGATGCTAATAGCGTCTTAAAAATCTGTAAATAACTTATTGCGAAAATTAGATTTAGAATTGCGTTGCAAGTCCGACAAACAATCGGCGTGCAGTCAAAATAAACTGAAAATTTTTATCTCACTTCACTTTTGAAAAAAAGTTTTTGTTCGTTTCTTTCCATATTAGATTAATTTATTTACTTGCGTTATCAATACTAAAAACAGCGTTTGAAGTTACAATAGATTTAACAGTTAAAAATGGAACGCTTGTTAAAAATGAAACGTTATTAAGTAACATGCTTTTATAACGTGACACTCGCAGCATTGGCAGAATTTTGAAACACAGCAGTAAATTACTCGTACAAAAAACAGAATAAAAACAGAAAAAAATGTTATCAAATATTCTACTTTGTATTATACAAAGTAGATTTTTTTTAAAGTAGATTTTTTATTCTGAGGTAATTTGATCCCGAAAATAATGTTTCATATATAATTATATAAAATTATATAAAATTATATACAATATATATAATTATCGACATATTTTATATACAATTATATATATAATTATATATAAAATATGTCCATATATATATAATTTTTTCTCGGGATTCTGCATACTTTAGCATTATATTGCACGTTTTCCAATTTTTAATATTGAACAAACAGTATCGGGAAAAATCTGACTCTTCTTTTCTTCTCCTCTCCGATTTAATACGATGTGAACAAATCCATCTTCGCCGACGGATTACTAAATCCTTGACACGCATCATTGTGCCGTTATTAAACTACGGTAGATTTTGTAGTGTTCTTTGAAGTAGATAGTTGCTATAAACAGTAATGGTCGGCGAGAAATTATTGGTGAATTTAAGATTATTAACGGAACAACTGATTTGGTCAATCATTCAAAAAATATATATAGCGTTGCAAATCTGTGGATAATTAGTTGTTCAGTTATATGATGTGCGATGTACAATGTAATGATATCAAATATTATGAACTGATTGATATTGCCCGGGAAAAAATTATATATGGACATATTTTATATATAATTATATATAAAATATATCAATAATTATAATATTTAATATATAATATTAATATTTTATATATCTTTTTGAATCTTTCTTTTATTCTAAATACGCGTAAAAAATGAAGTTCTAACAGAATTAGTCATTTGCTAAAGAAATTAGAAAATAATAACAAAAATCGGAGAGAAAGTACAGTTATGAAAATAAGACTTTGAAAGAAATCATTTTATTGAAAACTAAGCAATTAAACGAAAAAGGATTTTTCTTTTATTTCTTTTTTAATATTATAAAATTAACAAAATATTGATCGTGACGTGAGCGGAATGCATAATTACGCAAATATCAATATCTAACCGTGCCAAAGTAGGACATCGCGAAACTAGCTTCGGGGCCTCTAGCTTCAAACTACTTCAAACGCCTCCCTTTCTCCAGAGGCCTTACTCAATGGAAATATTCAGCGAGACGCGTATTAAGATACACCAATCTAAAATATTTTTCTACATTCAGCTATATAAGCTATTGTAAGGTCAAAAATTTTCTCGTGTAAATATAAAATTCCCGAAAGTCATTATTTAAATTTAATGCGTTTAATGATTAAAATTGCTCGTACGAACTTTTCGATTTTTAAAATAATGTTCTTCATTTATTTTAATCACTAAAAATATAAACATTCGTATAATTGAAAATTTAAAAAATTATATTCTCAAGCGATTGTGGAAATTCCATGTAAATGTGAGAATACATGTAAATTGACATTGTCATTAAAAAATCCATTTATTTTATCAGTGTATATAAATATTTTGTATTTTCAAATAATTTAATAATTGTTAAATCTAATAATTTTCTATGATATGTATGATATATGTGGTCAGGTTCAGGTTTCATCGAGTATCTTGAAGAAATATTCGACCTAGAAAGATCCAACATATGTAAATTACAAGAGAAACAAGTGATAAATGTGACTAAAGTTTTAAACAAATGTGACCAAAGTTTTTTTTACCTCTAATATGCCATCTTCTGGCAAGTCAGAACAATGTACAGCGTTTTGTATTTTCGTTTTCCCATACTTGGCTCTAAGGGTATTCGGTCTGATTTGCCGTGCAATGTCCTGTATCAAATAAGTATGTCAATAACAGGGGAAAAAGCAATTGAAGCGGTTATACATACCGGATCTATTGGACCGCATAAATTCCTGAAATCAGCAACGATGTTAAGGCTTTCGTCTTTATGTGTCACTTCTATAACAATGCATGGACCAGATTGTAATTCTGCTACCATCCCCTATAGCAAGTGTTCATGAATATTTTCATCTTTAGAAATAATTATTTGTAAAAAAAATATATAAAATAAATGAATACATACACTGTATTCAGGTAGAACACCTTTATATATTTCTAAAAACTCTTCAGAGTTAATTGAATTGACATAAAATTGTTGTACTGCAGTGATTATGTAGCCTGCTTTTTGAATGTCATCGATAATGTCACCTATATTATAAGCATAAGATTGATTAAAAAGAATGTATTACATCAGATTTATATAGAAGGTTTCAAAGTTATGTGAAAAACATGGCTTAGTCAATATATTACAATATATTAATAAGATATTCAATTTACCAAGATACTTTTCCTGTACAGCATGTGGTTTGATAATGCAACAGGTGCAGTTCTGTAGAGTTGCAGTGTTTTGTAGGCCTTTTTTTTTACTTTTTGAGTTAGGAAAAAAGTATTGCAATTCCTGAAAAAATAAATTTTATCAGATATTATATACAAGATGTTCTTAGATTGATTAATGTACTTTAAAATTTGTACCTGCATTGCTGTTTCAGTATCTTTGGATCCATATATAGCATTGTGTATTTCGTCTTTTCCATAGCGAGCTCTTAATGAAGATGCTGTCATTGAACAAGCATGCTTACTGTCTTCTGGGCCTGCTAATTCTTGCCATCTCATTATACCATTTCTTCCTAACAATTCTAAAGCGACGACAGGGCCAGAAATAAGATAATTTATAACAGACCTAAAAATAAACTTTCATAGCTACCGTATCCAAAATTTAATAAATAACAATTTATTTTTAGGACACTGTTAATAACTCAAAATTTAACTTACGTCTTATCAAGTACGTCTTTTATAAGACAACTTTCTTCAAGATCATTTGGAGTTAATTTTATCATTTTTATATTTGTGATACAAAAATCATAATTTATAATAGCTTTTAATATTTCACCCATTTTGTCAATAACGTCTGGTTTCAAAAGTACAAAAACTCTGGAAAAATAAAATTATATCAATTTTCAGTAAAAAAATTTAACACAAAAAATATCATATGTAAAATAAATTATTTGTTTAGTTACTTTTGCAGTTGCGTTTCTAATTTGGTTTTGGTACAAGCATCTGCGTATCCCGTAATTTTGATGCATCTTGAAAATATTGTTATTACAGTACCAACATAAAAATCTTTAGCCTTAATACCTTCACATGTTGTTCTCCTTAGAAAAGTCTTTCTTGTTTTTAAATCAAACTAAAATATAGTACACGCAATATAGTGGAAACTTTTATTATATAGAGATGTATTATATAGACACCAAGGATGTTTTAAAAATGATTTGATTTTAAAAAAAATGAAACCATATGATTTTTCTTACATGATTTTCTTAATATGATCTCTTTGTCTGAATATAAAAATATATATTAAGATAATATTATAAAAGAAGCAATACTAATAAAACATTTTATACTTTATTCTGACATATTTTGACAAAAAAAACATACAATCTTAAAAAATTATTAATTTTTGAATTATCTTTCCTTAATACTTTTATTCATAAAATGAGATGAATCAATTGATATAAAGATAATAAATAAGTATTCAAAAAATAGATGTAATTTGCATTATACAAATTATATATTTTGTGTAATTTCTTATGTTTTTAAAATCTTATCTTTTTTTCCTATTTAGAATAGCAAAGATATTTAACACGTTTAAGTTAGAAACACTTTGTATGTAATATTAATTTGCACGCATACACACATACACATATACACATACCAATTCGACAGTATTATCAGATGGATAATAATACAGATAAAATTTCTTGAGCACACAAGCGACTTTGTCATACCACTCAGCTTCAAATACATATCTGTCGCCGTAATCTGTCGACATCTCCTGACTTACATATCCTGACATAATGTAGTTATCAATAACTGTTATCAATAATATATAAAGAACTTCAAAAGTGCATCTCATAGAAATTAAATGGATTGATAAAAATGGATTATAAATTTATTTCACTTAAGCTGAGAAAAATATCATAAATATAATTCGTTTTGCACATATTTCATGTCCGAATATCTTAACAATATGAAAGACAAAAGTTTACAACGGAATGACAAAAAAACAATTGTCAAAAAAAGCCCTGAAAATAGCGAAAAACATTCACAACAAAAAGCTATCTGCTTGAAAGCTATTTTATGACATTGCTGATCAACATGCCTCTATGTTCATAAAATGTAGACATTGAACTACGTAGCCACATCTATGAAACTTTCCAGTGGGTAACATACTATCCATGAAATTTTGGTTGTGTTCCGTGCTATGTTCATGTTTTTTTGATTCCATGCTATGTCGATAAAGTGTTGATAATACCGACTTTTAATGAGGTTAGGGTAGGATACCATTATCGGTAGGGATAAAATTGCGTAAATTTTTTTAACAATAATCATTTTATTACACCAATTGATTCATGTTGTTATTTTGCATTAGTAAGATACAGTTAAAAAAAAAATAGTTTACAAAAAATGTATTTCATATCAAATTGTGCCAAAATAAAGTAAAAAATATCTTGTAAACTATTGTTCCATAATTATACATTTATATGCAAAATAAGTAACGGAATCATATTATGTAAAAAAAATCATATAATTTATTTCAAAAATATCAGTTATTATCATGCGACCATGAAAAATTGATTTTTTTGTAAAATTGATTTAATCATTGCCTTCGTTCAGCAAAGAAAGTCGCTCAGTAAGCGCTCACTGATACTTTATTATGATTGGTTTCTACACTTAGATTTAACAAGATCTAAGCAATCATATAAAGAATAAATTTGCCCTTACTGAGCGGCTTTCTCTGCTGAAAGTAACTTTCATCTATCCTTTTTAACCGATCCATCTTTCGTCTGCAGCATTTTTTTCCAAATGCTATCTTTTCAAAATATTTAAGTGTCTTATTTAAATGTTTCATCCCGTATATAATAGTGTCTTAATTTAAATGCCTTACTCTATTTGTAAAATTCTGTGAAATATTTTATATTTATATGAATAACTATAAATGCATTTGTATTTCTAATACATGCTTACGTCCTGAAAGTCTATTCTTGAATGTATATCGCATATAAAATTTTATAATATATTATAAGATTTTTGTATAATATATTTTTATAATATATTATATTTATATAATATATTATTTTTTAATATATTATATAAATATAATATAATATAATATTTTTTTTCATATATTATTTTTTTTATATTATATTTTTTTATAATATATTTTTATAATATATTATAAGATTTTATTCGAATAACTATTACGAAAATTATTCGATTGCATCTTATCTATTTTTATATTACACTTCTCATGAGTACTATACAATTTAAATTTCAATTTAATGCTAGAAATTGATCAAGCGAGCCTTAGCAACCAAATCTCCAGCGCTAGGCAACGCACAATCATTTGCACAAGACAACGCGTCTGACTGACGTGCACGCACCCACGCACGCACGCACGAACGCATGCACGAACGAACGAACGAACAAATAAAACAAAACGCGGTTTTGACAGCTCCGGCTGGTCTGGTTGGCGCGGAGAAAACGCACCTTCGTGATACGTAATCCCTGGCGCGTGATCCACATTTTATAATTAAATCCGTGCCTCCCCGTGTCAAATACTAGTGAATCGCAACCCTGTCTGGAACACTGGACGCAACCTAATTGGAATGTCCACATGAGGCTGTTGAAATTCTTGCTTCGTTATTTCCCACCAGGTAAACAGACGATGTACAGCCGGGTGCATTAATGATGCTGTCCGACGCTGTTTTTTTAAATTAATTTAATATACTTGAGAAAATATTAATAATATGTACTTGGATTTAAATCCATTCAGGTCTTGCTCTGGAATACACGCAGGGCGGTGACATCAAGACAAAAATGATTGATTTATTGGACTTGTCTGCCGAGTAATCAGATCAGATTTAACTCTTTTACATTTAGCGTAGCTGTTTAATTTTATATTTGTTTTTATTTTACTTCGAATATGAAGCTATATGTTTGATGCCAGATCATGGAATAAAGCCAGCAATTAAACAATTTACAGAACGGACATAAGAGCATTAGCCGAAAGCATAAAAGCGACTGAACCCATAATAACCGAAAGTGTAATGGACCAGTTAGTAGAAACTCTGCAGAAGCTGCAGACTAAAGTTTGCGATACAAATACCAAGCACTACTACAAATACAAAACCTTACAGATGCATCTTTTGCCAGTCACTAATATAGCGCTCGATAAACTAGGTAAAAGGTACTCTATATTATAAAATTGTCACTTAATTATCAATGAAACTTGTAAAATTTACAAAGTTTCGAAGTAAGTAGTATTTTACGTTATTAAATCCCATAATGACACAGTCGATTAAAAGTTATTAAAAGTTATTAAAAGGAACAAACACAAAATGTTAAAGCATCAAAGAATAAATTAATAGCAGTGAATAATTTATCGGAGCATATAACCGACATGTCATTCGTTCGATCGACAGATGCTTGACGGGCAGCTATGACCGAACTTGTAAAGTTTGGGACATTGACAGTGGAGCGGAGCTTTTTACTCTCGAAGGCCATAAGAACGTGGTCTACGCCGTCTCGTTCAACAATCCGACTTCGTGAGTTAATCACGATAATCAGAGTATATAGTCGCGACACACTATATCGATCTTAGATTGAAAGTAAAACACGTACGACTTACAACGGCCAAGATCTTTTTAATGTATAACGCACAAGTGGGATTTATACGTCACGTCGCAATAAGTCTAGCGGCGGCTAGACCTAACTGTCGTTTTTATTGTTTCAGAGACAAAATTGTAACCGGGTCCTTCGACAAAACGGCGAAGGTCTGGTGCTCGCGGACGGGTCACTGCCTTGCAACTATGTGGGGTCACGATGCGGAAGTGGTGGTGGCTAAATTCTCACCGACGCGATGCAATCTCGTAACCGGTTCCATCGACGCGACGTCAAAAATATTCCATATAGAAACCGGTATTGAAAATATCGCAATGTTATCTCACATAATAAAGGCGCGTTTTGATTCGGCCAGCTCGCGATCGATCGGACGCAACATATTACTGTCGAATCCACTTTACAATGTTCGAATAGAGCGTACAAACAATGTGCGAAAGGAGTCAATCTATTCTTATACAGTATACTTGTCATTGTATCCAATTATTGCCGACTTTATGTTATCGCAGCAGTTGCCCGAGATCTACTCTAATTAAACGAGCTTAAAGAAAGTCACTAAGTTGTTCTGAACTCTCAGTTGTCTCTCTGAACAGCAACTTAGACAATTTAGGATATTAATGAAATATTAATCGCGGTTGATACTGGATGGCTTTGATTGTGTTCTGATATACGCTATCTAGTAATAGTATACATAATGTGAAATATAGATTTTCAGTACTGGCAGTGTATATCGGAACGCAACCTTTGTAATAATCTATTTAGGGCAATGGATAAATGTTTTTAAACACAATAATTTTTAAAATGAACAGATTAGATTAGATAAATTCTTGATTTTGTTATTTAATCATAATTTTTAAATTAAAGAATTACTATTTGCTCGAGATTTTCTCGAATAAAACACCGATATATTGTAATCTTTTTTTACTCACGATTTGGATTCGGCAGGTCAGGAATTGGGTACATTACGGGGACATACGGCGGAAGTTATTGCGCTGCATTACAATGACGATGGAAATCAGATCATATCGGGTTCCTTCGACGGAACTGTGAACATCTGGGATACAAGAACATTTGCGTGGGTTTCGCTTTTCTTATCCTGCATTATTACTCTTATTACTATTATTAAGTAAAATTGCATTACGTAAAATTCATTACATAAAGTAACTGTCAATGAATGCTTGATACATTATCGTCGAATCCATGTTTTTTCCTCTTACAATTAGCATCGTAATGTAAGCTTCGCACGTAAAAAAAATTTTCTAGACACAAAATCTGGAATTTGATCGAGAATAAAAATGTTTTTATCTGACGATCCCAGACGAACGAGCGTGTTAATCGGCCATCGTGCGGAATTGTCCAACTGCCTCTATAATTTCGATTGTTCATTGATCGCGTCATCCTCGATGGATAAAAGCGCGAAGGTGTGGGACGCGAGAATGAATTCTTGCGTGACTACCCTGTTGGGACACGACGACGAAGTACTGGATCTCGCTTTCGATAACAACGGCAAGAGATTGGCGACAGCCAGCAGTGATACTACCGCGCGAGTTTGGGATATAAGCAGCAATTTTCAACAGTTGGCTCTCATGAAAGGTCATCGAGAAGAAGTGTCAAAAGGCAAATTTTTTATCGCAAATGAACGTTGCGCTCTCCATCTTTTCTGTATTTATATCAAATGTATTAAAATCCTATGGACATATTTTCAGTGTGCTTCAGTCCAAATGGTCACCAACTTCTGACTGCCTCCTTGGACAGAACAGCCAGGCTGTGGTCCGCGGATGATGGCTCATGTTTTCAGCAATTGAAAGGGCACACCGATGATGTTTTCGCTTGCACATTTTCGTATACGGGGGATAGCATAGTTACCGCCAGCAAGGACAATACTTGCACAATTTGGAGGTGATTCGACTGGTTTCAGGTGTCCGCTTAGCTTTTACTCGTCGCTCTGTTTATCGTTTACATTGTATATTTTTATGTTATCTAAATAACGGCGTGCGCGCAGCCTATCGTTTTTCGATAAACAGACGAGCGATGATACAAGTACTTCCGCCTTCTATCAGACATCAATACATAGTCAACATTTTGGTAATATGGCAGAAAGAATATCTCTAAAAAAACAATTTTGCAGCAAAACCATTGCTGCCATAGAATAATTGATGTGAAAGTCAATTTTACTATATCATAATTAATTATTAGATATTACAGAAATAAGTGAAATTTCTTTTAGTAAAATAGAAAAATTTATAACTGAGAATGAATTCATAAAAACATAAATTTATTGCGCGGGAGCTTAATTAAGACAATTTATTTTTAACAAATGCATTTTGCTGTATCATTACTTTGAGCAGAGTAAGAATAAATTATTACTGTAGTAAAATAATTTATAGATACAGAACAAAACTACATTCAAATAATATTGTTGAAGGCATTTCATTTGCCATTTATGTAATAATTAACGAAATTTGTTTTTAATATAAAATATACCATTAAATTTTTTCTCTATGTTTAAAATGAATGCTTTTGTCTTAAAAACAAATTTATTTTATAATTTATTTTATAATTACAAAAACACATCAAATTATATCAATTATAAATGCATTTTTTAGAGTATTCTAATAACTGTTTATTAAGTAATAATTAGCATAATTAGTAAATATAACCATTATTTAAATTGGCATAAAACAGTTGAAATAAAATAATCTGATTTAAACTTTGAATTTAAGAACATTTAAAAAATTATTGATAAAAGTTATTCCGAATATTTGTTTAATAATATTATAACTAATTAATATTATATATAACTTTTGCAAATTAATTTTAGATATTACATGTGTATGCAGTCACTTAGAGAGATGTAAAATTGCAAGTAACTCTAGAAATATAGTTGTATATAAATGTTAATAGAAGAGATAAAATATTTAATTTCTAAATATATACTTTCTAAATATATTTCTTTTAAATATAATATAGTCTGTGTATATGTACACACACACACACACACACACACACACACACACACACACACACACACACACACACACACACACACACACACACCACACACACAAATTATGTGACATATTTTATATAATAAATATAAACTTAAATATATCCATATTATCACGCCTGAAAAAGAAAGAACACATGAGAAAGTTACGTGAGAAATATGTTGAAAATATTAAAAGAGACTGATGTCACGCTCCAGAGTACAGCTATGTGTACGACACAAGCCCCACTTTGAGACCAGTCACTGACTTGAGACTACATCATGTTCAGTTAGTTAGCGAGCATCCAAGGTAGTCGTCTTGAACTCGTGGACTCGTTCACATCAGTGTAAAACACGTTATCGCGAGTTCTTTGCTTTCTAAAGAAATCTGCCGTAATGAATGTCATCTGCCATAACGGAATTATATAATCATGTGTATCAATATGGATCATAAAACTTTATCTTCAGTGTACCGGATTCAAAATCCGTGTTTAGATATTTTTTAATACAGTAAGTAATGCAAGACGGCAAATATAATAACTACTAGTATACTAAAATAAATTACTATAACCAATGTTATAATTATAAATACATATATACAAACGTTATTAATCGTAAATATATTATGCGTGAAATTACAGTATTGTAAATAAATCACTAATTGTTAACTAATTGTTACTTAAAATGCATATAACAATATTGATTATAATAAAATACAGATTTTCTTGATTTGGATTTTAAATAAATAAATTTGTACGTAAATTTTTACACATATAATTTTCGAGCGCGTCATGTCAGAAGAAGGGACGGAAACGGCCGCATCTATCATTTAGAATACGGCTATAATCACTTCTCATTTTATTCGTATAAGCCTACGGTTACATTAATTAATTATATGCGAAAGAGACGTGTACAGACAGACGCAAATTAATTAACGGAAGTACCGTCAGTATCCATCGAGACTCATATAATTAGCGTCGTAGCAAAGTTGAGAAATCTCATCGCGGTACAGCGCGTGATTTACAGCAATTTCTACGTTTCTTCTTCTTCGTTATTTTTCAATTTTTCACGTCGCGTATGTATTATTTTAGGAGAATTAGAAAGAAGAAAGAGAAAAAGTGTGATCGGTTGAATCATCCGCAACGATTTTATCCTACCAATACGTCCATTACGGCTGAAACAAATGTTATTACATATTCGCGATAAAGCACGAAATCCTGCGTGAATCTCTTCTTCGATCGTATAAATTTGGAAGAAATACGTTATAGCATTTTTTTACTTTTCAACCGTTCGAGGAAAACGTTATAACGATGAATATCGCTTTTTTTGATTCCATTGAATCGATTTGCGATTTATTAAAATATCTACTTGCGGGTAATCTAGTTTATTGGGAAACAATTTTAAATGGAAAT
This sequence comes from Cephalotes varians, assembly GCA_037157785.1. Taxonomy (NCBI): domain Eukaryota; kingdom Metazoa; phylum Arthropoda; class Insecta; order Hymenoptera; family Formicidae; genus Cephalotes; species Cephalotes varians. The sequence goes on from JANQDE010000003.1 coordinate 3,261,710, forward strand.
TTTGATTCTTTCGAAGATGTGAAAAAATGTCTCCATTCCTTTTTTAACGTTATCATTTTTATGATAGAGATACATGAATATTGTCAAAACATTGGATACAGATTATATAAACGAAAGAAATTATATTTAAGTGATTCAATAAAGCGTTTTATCTATAAAAAACTTATTCTTTTTATATAAAAATTTTTTTTTATGAAAAGAGTCAAAGATGTATATTTAAAAGAACAAAAAATGATTGAAATGAATAAAGTAATTGCAAAGACTGTAATACGATGTGATAAATCATGAAAAAATGGAAAGGATTGGAGAAATTATATTAAACTCAAAGATGTTCCAATCGACCGTTTTCGCGTTCAGTCCGCGACATAACTTGATTGATCGTATATTTGTATACTTTTTTTATTTCTTTGCATTTTAAATAATCTATTGGTCATGACAAAGTAATCGAAACACGCTAGAAAAATATAATCATTTTTGCTATCTTATCTATTCGTGAAAATGCAGAAAATAAATTGTTGTTATAAATTGCTTGTAAACATGCAATCTTTACTTGCAAGTGCACATTCATTAAATTTGCGAAAAAATACTTAATAAAATAGAAAGTTTTCCCACCAGATGACCTACTACATACGAACCTTGAATTTGATTCATATAAAGATTAAGTCTGGACACATTCCGCGCAGGGTGCATAATAATTTAACATGATGTCCATTATCCTGTTACTTCGATTGTTGTGAACATTATTACGCATTACTTGCACCTATCAACGATCGTCTTATCAAAAGATATTACAGTGACATTCAAAAACAAATCTTATGTTTGAATAAGAATACACAAAAGATATTTTATTTCTCGCGCATTAGCGAGAATTCTTTCAAAGAATACATTCTTTGATCATTTTAAAATCATCAATCTTTAACGATATAATTAACATATTTGAATAATATTTTTAATATTTTGATTATGTAATATTATTTTAATTTTAAAAATATATCTTACAGATTTTTATAATATTGCTATTTCGTTGTGTTGTCAGCTATAAGTATTTTAAAAAATGAATAGTATAATACTATTTAATATGTTGTCATTAAATAATACAATTATTTTAGTAATAATGTAATAAATATTATTACAATAAAATAATAATAAATAATAATAATATAATAAATAATACAATAATTTATATTAATTCATGTTTATATATTAATAACTTTTTAATTAATTTACAGACTGCAACATGACAGGAATAGACAATTTAGGCTATGATAGCATCGAGCCAAGGGTAAGTTAATAATGTTAAATTTCATTAAAAGATGAATATATATGGAGTATCCCAAATAAATCTAATGATATAAACTGAATGATGAGCATAATAGTGACTCAAATAATTGACGAAATGAAATTGATTGCACTAAAAATATGACTAAAATACTGAGACTAAAATAATGATTAAAAACTATCTGAGTAACCGCTGCAATAAACATTATAATATTTTTAAATATAGTATTATATAATAGATGCTTGATATAATGGAAATTATAATATAAATAGATATTATTATACATATATTATATAAATTTTTGTTTTAAATTTGTTTTAATGTCTAGCTTATTTTATAGAATATTTTATATACGGATACATAGATGGAATATAAGGAAATTTTTACGCTAAGTTCCTGCAATGATCGAAATTGAGATAATTGAACGCACCGCGTGTTGTTATAAGAGTAATTTAAATGCTCGAACTACGTGGTACCTGGAGGGAAGATAAAACTAATTTATCTGGATTCTCGTCTCGTTGCTTTCGACTCTTAATTATTTTTCAGAGATATAAAATTGGAAAAAATCACGCGTTCTACCATGATGTAATTTTAACAAATCGCTGCCACTCCAGCACACAAATAAATAACTGAAATGTAGTTTTTTTATATTTTTTTATATTTTATCGAAGTGACATCAACATCTAGATAAATTTTAAAATGCAAAAAGCTAATTATTTTTTTGTATACAATATATATAGAATGATTTACGACAGGAAATTTTACCGAAGGTTTATAAGGTAATTTGGAATCATTATGCGTGGAAAAATTCATATAGTCATATTTTCATAAATCTATTCTAATTTTGTTTCCCACGCATAGACAGAATGATTTTATTTTATAAACCAAACACGAAAGAAACTGATCTAATTTTTTCTATTATTTTTCTTTATTTTTATATCTTTTTTAAATATTAAATTGTTGTATTGATTCTCCAAAATTTTTGAGAATTTTATTTGAACGTAAATGTATTTACTGATGTAAATAATATAAGAATCACTGATGGAAATGTAAGAATTATCTTCTGAGGAGTTAACAAAAACTTTATAAATTAATCTTTAATGTTACATCACGTTCAATATTACATTGACAAGAAGCTTGTCATTCTTGGTCCTATACTCTTTTTTCTTTAATACTCGAACCTCATCTTTTAATCTTATGGACGATAAGGCAGGAGTTTGCCACCGTATCCTATCGCATGGCTCGAAAGAATAAACAACTGCCGTAACCCAGCGCGTTTTACCTGCCCCAACGGTGTTTGCGTTCGCGAAAATTTGCATCCGCATACTTTGAAAATTTGCATAAGTATATGTAAGGCGAAGCTCTTCGTAGGTTCGAGATATTGTCGCGCTTTTCTCCGGATAGAAAATATAATAATATGCATTCGTGTTTTTATGAAACTTGTAGAAAACCAGATCGTCACAGTTGTCTTTTTTATTCAGTTGTATCTTTTTATGTTTTTATAGAAGTATTTAGCGTCGGAAGAGTTAACTATTTAACGTCATATTTAACGCTAACTTTAATGACTGCTCCTGTTAAAAACATAATAATACTTTGATTTTCCTTTGCTGAGTCATTGAACGCAATAGATTTTTTGCAGAGAAATTATCTCTATTTGCGTTCGCATACGTACATCGATATTATTTCCGCAGCTGTTTTCTCTGTAGATTGATTGACTTTGGAACAGTTACTTTTTGCGATTCTGATTTTTGCGATTGAGACCCCTCCGGATTTTTCCGATTGAACAGTTAATTTCGGAAGTAAACGAAATAATTTATAAAACACATTATTTATTGGATTTTCTACGTATGTCTTTCGTCGTAATAAGATGCGCGTTAGTGCATCAATTAAAGATAGCAATTGAAACGTAGCAGAGTACTATTTTCTGTCGCTGTTTTCCATTAGAAAGTCTGACGGAACTCTTGAATAGGGTAGGCTGTAGCGAACGCCCGGTTTCGCTTTTCATTCCTATTGTGGTGTCTTATTTTCGGTAACATCGCTCGCATGGACGCAACAGTTTTATGCCGATTTAAAGCCTGGAAAAGCGGACTGTGCGCGATTGCACTGCAATTATGCGAAGTACTGCCGCCCGTCGCGACGAAGACATCGAAGAAAAAAATAATGGTAGAAAAGAGGGAGTTAGAACGGAAGTTACGGCGTACTTCGACATTGTCTCAATTAATGGACCGTGCTCGAAAAATTGTAAAAAATGGAGGGAGAAAGAGAAAGGAAGAGAGAGAGAGAGAGAGAGAAAGCGCGTTGCATTGGTAATTTATAATTTTAAATAATCATTCGATTTATATATAGTAAATAATACGTTGAAATGATTGTTTTGTTTTATGTAGACTCTTCTAACAATTTCTGTAGAATAATATTACGTGTAATAAAAGGTCGTTTGCTTAATAAAATCGCAACTTGTACATGCAATATCACGGATATTACCTATTACAATTGTAAACGTTGTAAACGCACATTAATATATAAAAAAGTATAACATTCATTGTTTGTGTATGTTATAAAAACGTTAGATTTGTTATTGCTATGTACATCTATAAATATGTACAAAGAGAATAAAATCTAATGATATTTTTGGACTGGTAAAGAAATGACAAAGTTAAAGAAAACACTGGGATCAATATTGCCACTTATTTATAACTGTATAATATTATAGCTGTATAACGAGCTAAGTCCTAAAAATAATATCTAGTAAATCGCGTTCGTTGTCTCACACGGAGAAAGTGGATGAGAGAACGAGAGAGGAACAAACGTCTAAATAATTGACATCTGCTTCACGAAATGCCTATTTGTCGGCTGAGTGCCGTTTAATTTGCATTAACAAGCTGTTTGGCGTATTCACTTTGCATATGCCCGTAAATCGAGTTACTCCTGAATACAGTTGTTAGGAATGCATCGGTCACGGACACGCTGTATAAACGCTGTTGCGAAAGTTGTCCATTGATTAGAGGGATGGACTTTCCGCTAACTTTCCATCTTTAATCGTCGCTTCAAGAATATCAAGCCATGTATGATTGTACAATACAACTATAGATTTGTTTTAAGAAAATTTGTTACGCTTTGCGATTACATCAGATAGCAATAATCAAGAAAAGTATATAAAATCTTTTCGCGCGATAGTCTGTCTGCGCCGTATCCGCGCTTTCAGCTAAAACGTTTCCAACCAAAAAGGAGGAAATCTAAATGGCAAGCGGCGCGTTTTATGTCGCGCGCCACGAAACTGCCTACCGGTTCCTCTCGTCGCTGGGAAACCCTCTCTTGCGGGGAAAGAAAACGTGTGTCGGCATAAAGGAACGTATGGAATATCGAACGTGACGGTAGACGCGCGCAAAGCTCTTTGGAAACACTCGTTTTCATTTCGAACGAAAAAGGACCGAGCGGCAAAAAGGGGGATGCCATGAAAGTATATTTCATTATATACGCGACTGCAGAAATCGCTCCGATTTGCTTCCTCTCGCACTCTTGGTCGATGGATAACCATCGCGCGGAGCAGGAAATATTTTACGCCGCGTATACAGAATCTTTGTCCGATCGATAAAGGAATCGACTGCGAATCGTGATTGATATCAGTCATCTCTTGAAACGTTACGAGTAACATCGAGGAATGCATGGACCAATCATTCTTGGATTTTCCAGTCAGCTTTATGTCGTGACTCGCATTCATATAAGAGGATTAAAAGAGATCGCGATGCGCGTATCAAGAGGCACAGACACATCGAGCGACTTCCGCGCGGTCCAAAGCAACGAAGAGAAACAGGACGCATGACTTTTACATGCGACAAAATTTCGTGTATAAGAATTTACTGACCATCTTTCTTACTCTTTCAATTTGTCTCTGTTGCTACAAACAGCGCTTTTTAGACGTCAAATTATAAAATTATTAAACGCTTCCTTGCGCGATTTCCATCGTGTTGTTCGTCCAAGACCACCCACGTCCTCGACGTCGTAAGTCATTGTTTGCCTATTTTCATAGGCGTCACGTCCTGCTTAAAAATTGCACGTCGCAAATTTATTCCGATATACATTTCTTTTTTTCGATAAAAATTACACGTTTATCCTTGAGTGATTCTCAGAAATAAAGACATCCGTTTTTCGATCATTGATTGTGACACCTGAGACACGAGGAACGTACTTGGAGCATTTGGCATAAATTTCGTAAGAAAATGCGACGCCTATGGGGTGAAACGATCGTCGTAAGAGACGACGTCCGCTCGCTCGTCTTCCCGACGAGCGGACCCATACACGGCAGTCGTACACTCTGCAAGCGGAAGCCATGAATCTTTATTAAATCCACGAAATTTATGTCGAAGCGGTCGCGTGGATTGTGAAACGTGTGCCGCGCGATGGTCCCCGAAAGAGTATTTATTTTCTCCCTCATTTCCTCCCTCATTTCCTCTCCACCCCCTCGTGCAACATGCGCAATCTCGGTTTGTTCTGCTCGGTCGTTTACATTATGTAATAAAATATGCCACTCCACGTATGTATACGTGTGTATACGTATTACGCATAATATGGCCCTTTCCTTTTTTTTTCCCATTTTCGGTGACGCGCGTCCGCCTTCACTGAGCGAATAATCACTGTCCGCGAGACAGATGAACGTGATATTTAATTTGATACGGTAAATAGCTGCCACCGCGAGGGCGAATACTTTCCATTCCTACGCACGCATAATTCCTGATTTAAAACGACATCAACACGATTCCGCTCGGATCTTGTTTCACCGTTGTTTCACCATTTTTTACTTTTGCCGCATGCTATCGCGGAACAGTTCAATTTTCGTACGAATACGCGAGGGTATTCTCCTTGCTCAACGAGTGCTGTATTTTGTGCTAGTCTCTTTAAGAGGCTATATTATCATAGTGATTTATTTCGATCTTCTCGCCTCTCTACGTACCGGCGTTATTGCTATCATAAATTCAGCCGCGTCCACGATGTTTGATATATCCGACCTGACCTACGCTTGTCTCTCAGTTGTCTACTCTCCCGCGCATTTTAGAAATTTCGGCATTTCCGTGAGAATATTGAAACTTCCCTAATAGTTATCTCGTTTAGTTATTTCCATCCCTTTTTCGCGGATTTGTAAATTATACCGTTCAAAATAATTCAAATTTACACTCGTTTTGTTATCTCGTTTTATTAGTCATTTTATCTCGTTTTATCACTCATTTTATCTATAATATCTCAGACTTATCAGTCAGATTCGAGACATTTTGTCTTGTTTTTCCACATCGTTTGTTCCTACAATATTCTAACGATCGCGTACAGCAAATTTGGTAGACCGAGTTGTAATAAAAATTATCATTGGTAAATAATCAAATTTGAAGCCAAGATATATTTCATAAGATCCATACTTATTTTTGAAAAATATGAAAGAAATCTCGAGTGCAAAATTCTTTCAGTCAAGTTAATATCGATTTTTTTGTAAACTGTATGAATTATTCGTTCTGAATTTATAGCGATTTGCGTAAACTTACGATTTCGATAAGCAATTTTAAATACTTGTGTATTTATAAAAACTATATAAAAACTTAACAAAGGTGTAACATTCACAGATATAGTGGACCAAATCGAGTAGATAAAGATGTAAGTAATAACATAGTTTTATTCCTTGTTTCAAACGATGGTTGATATTGATGATAATAATATCATGCTATAAAAGTGTTATATCTTCCTAAAGAGTGATCAAGATTGATAACGAACGTTCATTAATTAGTGGCTAAAACATCGGAAACGAGCGCAAGCAACGATGTCGATCCTCGTGAATACATACGTAGAGCTTATTAGTCGGTTCCAGCTTTGCGCAAGGAACTTTACGTTATTACGCGAAGCGCATAAATTCCCTGCAAAAGCCAATAAACTTGATCACATTTAAATGACGGATGGAATCGGGTAGCTCGTACGTCTTGATGGCGAAGCAACAGCTTAGTAGGGATGGTTTATAGCGGATCGGAGAGGAGTAGGAAGAAGAGTGTACAGCATAAGTCGGAGGTAACGATAGGCGGGAAAGGGGGAGAAAAAGAAGAAGGGACGGAGAAAGAAAGAGAGAGAGAGAGAGAAAGAGAGAGAGAGAGAGTGTGTGTGTATGTGAGAGAGACGGGATAAGAGGGAACGGAAGAAGAGAAGATATGTCTGTGATAAAACCGCGGGTGGTGGTTTGATAGTAGAAGGATAAAGGGAGAGAGAGAGAGAGAGAGGGAAGGGTGAAGGGGAGAGAGAGAAAGAGAGAGAAGATTGTCTATACCGCGTTTAAACTCAACGGGGAAAACTGTGAGAGCAGGAGCGCGAGCGCGAGCTTGAAGCGTGGGTGCGGACTTCAGTCGCGTGCGACGCACGCTCTCAGCCGCTACGCGTTTCATCAGCTCCGATTTTTTAACGCGACTGAGAATGCAAAAGACGCGTGCGTGAAATTATACATATGTTTACGGATTTATTAGAATTTTTATAATCAAAGTGTAGTTACACGAAGTATCTTGACTGTAATATATTTTTTGCAGTACGAAAGTGTACTCGAAGTACAAATCGGGATTGTCAAGTAAATCGAAAAATGAGTCGTGGATCATATTATTATAACGATAAAATGCGGGGTAGACGATAGACTCGTGGTCGTGGCACAACATATTGGTGCGTTATTTTCGATTGGTTCTCGATTATGCGGAATCGAAATTGACGAGTTTAATGAGACGGAATATATAATAATAGTGATATAGTTTGAAATGATGTATATTTTATTATTTTTGCCGGTTGAGAAAATTATAATTAAAACTTTGCACAATAGAAATTGCTAAAAGAGAGAGAGAGAGAGAGAGAGAGAGAAGGGGGAGAAAGGGTGAGAAAGAGAAAAAACAGAAAAAAGAGATGCAAGGTGGAAAATGGAAGTACAGTGTTTCATAGACAATAATATTCGTCATAGAACAACAGACTCTCCAACTTTGAAAAGAGAGTGCAGTGAACTAATCGCGTTCGACTGACTGTTTATATCAATTAATAAAGTGGAGCTTGTCAATTTAAAGTTGCGTTTCTTCCGCGCGCCGACGTCTTAAAAAAAATTCACGGAAGTCGCGATCTTTAACCGAGGGGAGATGATCTCTGTTTAATGAGATGAGATGTTTAGTGAAACGTTTCAATACTAAATGTTTGTACCACATTTTTATGGGCTACCGGCAGATTTAAAATAAAAAAGTGATTAGTGGAAACTAAGCGGATTATATAGATTCTTGTCACGCTTGGTGGAAATTATCGATAATTATGAGGGACAAGTTTACATTCAGCGTGAGTATTATTTGATGTTGCAATCGATTCTCGTGTTTTTTAATGCGTCTGTCGCAATTTACTAGGAGATTCGAAAAAAGAAAGAAATAAAAACGCAAACGTCGACTAATATTTAGTTTGTAATCATCAGCGAAACGGAACGAAACGCATGTAGACGGCTATCACTCCAGACCATAGGTCACAGAGATTGTAGCATATTCTCTCTTCTATTTATTGTTAGAGCCAATCATGTCATTTTGCGCACGCCGCGTGAGTTCGTTGAATTTACCGTTTCACTTTGCCATTTATTTTGCGTATCGTATTTTATAAGGTTGGCAAGGAGAACGCTGGCGATATTGGAAACGAAATGCAATATGCAATATGTATTTATATTCGAAATGATAGAGATAAATCTTCGCTGATGTAATTTACAGTCGGGGGTGTCGGACATGCACGAGACCCTGTCTAACTTCCCGGAACAGTTTGGGGATGGCCCGAGAAAACCGGAAATAAAGCCGGAAATTCCGAAGGAGACGGATAGAACCGCGGACAATCTGAAATGCGGTTGGTTCTGGTTCAGGCCAATTTATTTGCAGAAATTTCGCACTGCGAAATGGGCGCTTTTCTGGCTGTGTTGGGCTGGGGCGATGCAAGGTACGTAGTTTTGATGACTTTTCGTATGGAAATTCACCTGGCGTGAGGTTTCATCGCGAAAATTTGTCGATGAGTCTATATTAGCACCTCTTAAAAACAAAATTTTTAATAACATCGTTACGAAAACGCTAGTTGGTTAATACATTAGATTAATGCAAAAAATAACTTTTTTATTAAGTTTATTTAATGAAAAAAATCCGAGCTTTTTAAAAATGAAAAAAAAATCTGAGTTTTTCAAAAAAATAATTGAAAAAATTGTTAAATAAATGAAAATATTTTTAATTAGAAGTAATTCAGTGTTTTTTAGAAAATAATTTAAAAAAGTTTCTAAATAAATAAAAATATTTTTAATTGAAAAATAGTGTATTGAAATCAGTGCTGCCAGTGGCAATTTTGTTTTGATTTTGCTGCAATTCTCTTTTTAAACTTTATTTAACAGATATGAGACAAAGGCTTTTGCAATCTAATATTTCTCAGTTCCTCGAGTTTCTTTCGAGTTTGTCAGTTAGCGTTAGTGTGTAAAGCGTTAACTTTTTTTCGATTATCTGAGATTAGACGCGAGTATTTTCACGCCAACTCTCTCATCACTTCACTGTTATTATAAAAAGTGATAGAGCGAGGCGCATCTTTGTAAACAAAATTCCTCGATAGGGTTTGATACGACACAATGTTATCATACGGGCAACACTTAATAGCCATATGTTTGAATTCGCAATTTCGATGTTTTCACGTAAAAATAAATGCGGAAGGGCGATAATGTAATAATTATCTGATGTCTACAGTTTACAAGAATAGCGTAGAAAAAATAATACATCGATGAAAGAAGGAAAAACTTCAAAAATTTCATCAATTGTTAAAAAACATATAAATCTGCCCGTACAAGAAATTATTTTTGATAAAACTTTCAATGAAATGAGTGTTCTCACTCACCAGAGGATTCTTTGGGATTAAAATATATCTATACTGGAGGCATCCTAAGAGAGACATTTACTCGGTGTTTCTTCAAGAGAAGTTAAAGAGACTAATGCTTATGTTGCAATATCATTAAATACCCAATAGTGTGCAAATATACATCACATGATGATAGATTAAAGTTTATAAAAAAATTGTTCGTAACAATTTATAATTAAAATTTTTCAGTGGTTGCAAAATTATTCTTTAGTTGTAAGACAAATTGTCGGTTTCGAGCAGCAAATATCGTAAAATATCGAATAGATTGCAAACGGAACACATCGGTTACGCATCATATGCACGCGAGTACCTTCGTTTTTTCAGGAATGGTCGTGAATGGTTTTGTAAATGTCGTCATAACGACGATAGAGAGGAGATTCGGACTGAAATCGTCGGAAACCGGTTTGATAGCGGGCGGATATGACATAGCTAGCTTCCTTCTTCTCGTACCAGTAAGCTATCTCGGCGGCCGTGCGAAAGCATCGAAACCAAGGTACGCACGTGAATGCCGTCGCGTCATTATCTTACGCATTAATATTAATACCGATATCGTTCCTACACGACGACTCTCATAAATATTAATCCTAACGTCAGTCCGTCCGACACTGTCGACGTTAATCCCCATCGCGTTTCTTTGCTACGACAACGTCTCGGAACCCTTGCGTAATCGACAATCGATAGCCCTTCCGGGGATCTTAAACCTCGTCGGGTTAGAGACATCGGGTCGATAATGATCGGTTTCTCAAAAATTATTTTACCCGATTAGAAAAAAAGATGAGCTAGTACTGCCAGTAAATAACGCGAATTTAACGATGAGTCTCTAACTTTTTTTCTTATTTTATCTTTGAAAGTACGATCTAGAATTAATCTCGCGATCTTTAAATCCTGTTTCAACTGGATATTTTTGGGATGTCGTAGGTATATCGGCATAGGAATTCTAGTCTTAGGTATAGGTAGCCTGCTGTTTGCGTCTCCGCATTATCTTGCCGGACCGTACAGAGGAGGTCAGCAAACAGACAACATATGTCAAAGTGTCACCAATATATCGAGCCATTTGGTAAGCGAACAAATTAAATATTATAACTATAGAACGTAATTTAAATTCTTCATTTACATATCCTTCATTTACATATCGATTTACTTTATCACGGCATGACAAGTTTAATCGAGACGGTGGCTTGTCCCGTAACACCTTCTAATAACAAACACGGTTATATTGCATTGTACACACGTTAAATTCTCTCGTTAGACTGCTAAACGAAATTTACATCACAATCGACAATAAACACAATGCGTAATTAAATGCGTGCGTGACTATTCGAAACTTGTTTGTAATACCGTGCTTTTCTCGATTTCCCACTTCTATTTACGTAGTTTGCCTAGTGAACCGGCGACGCCAGATTTATCATTATTTCGGCCACTCAGATATCCTGCACGGATCAATCTACCGTTCAAGCGGAGCTAGAGCCTTACAATGGCGTGTACTTAACCATATTTCTGGTAGCTCAGCTGTTACATGGCGCCGGTGCGGCACCCTTTTATACGCTCGGGGTTACGTATTTAGACGAAAACGTCTCGAAGAAAATGTCTTCGGTATATCTAGGTAAGATAAGCAACGCAAACATATCAAATTTTTTTTCGATTTTAATTGAAGGAAACGTATTGTATGCCAGGTGTTTACTATACTATGGCCATAATAGGACCAGCGCTAGGCTACGTTGTCGGTGGCGAACTGCTGAAAATTTATACAGACTTTGTCACGGTGGACTCCTCGACGTAAGTATTTAAATAGATCGATGTTCGCGCGCGCGCTATCCTCCTGTTATTTAAAAAAAATATATCAGATATCTTTATTTCCGCGAGAAGGCAATGTAACAAGAGTGATGGATATTTTATTTGCAATGCAATAGTGTGAAGCGCTTAGTCGCATCGAACGAAGACAGGGAGAAATGTGTAACGGTCGTGGCATCGGAATTCGTCTCTTCCCGTTGTCTGGCTAAACGCATTTTCCACTTTTTTTCCTGATAACACGCGGGAACGTTTAGTCGCGCGTCAGCGGTAACTTTATTAAATTCTCGCGAGGATTTATCGGTCGTTCGCGTCTATCTCTCCGACGAAATATACGCGTACGTACGATCGTGTATGTACAGGGACACGAAAACGCGCGTGCCGACGTGCGGTTTCGAACGGAATAACTCGTCGATCTGATGGTATGCAAATGCGCATATTCGTCATTTCGCTACTAGTATTCGAATGACGCGCGTATGTTGATCGTTCGTAAGGAATTCGTTGTCGATAGTGAAATGATCTTTCAGTAATACATAAAGTGTCACTTAAATAACGAATGCGATAACCACTTTGATTCGATCAACTAATTTTCGAGAATAATTGTCGAAACGACGACAGAGGTTTAGTACATTGTGATACCTTCGATACTCTTCCTCTTTCTCTCTCGAAAAAAAATTGTATATTTATCCGAGAGACATAAAAATACAAAGACACACGCTACTTTAATGTACTGTTGCTGTTAAAAATATTTCGCAGGATCATTAGAGCGTATAATGGGCTGAGATTAATAGTGCATGTAACTCCATCGATATACAGTATATCCCGTGGGGAAAATGTCAAGTGGCGAACCAATGTTTGACGCCGATATTACCCTTCAAAATTGTTGGCTCATCCCCCCAGCACTTAGGACACAATCAAGTTCCATTTGTCTACGCGTCTCCCTGTGGACCCTACCCAACTACGCGCACACCCCTTCATCGACCGTTGAGTCATTCTGTCCGCGTGAGAATCAAATTAATCGTTAGTCGAGGAGACAGTTTTTCACATATTTTCACACGCCACACGCGCATATCTGGAAATCTTATTTACATGAGATAGGAATGAGTAAAATAGAGATAAATCGCGATGCGTCTTTACAGTCGCACTCTTGCGGTTGTAATTACATCTTTTCTCTTTTACGAGAAACGAGATTCTTAAGAAAAAGGACATAAAAATAAGACAAAATTATTCGCGTAATAGGTACGGCTCTCCTATCACGCTGCACGTGAAAGTCGTTCGTGCATACGCCGCGTTTAATTTCGCAGGTAAATGAAAAGTTTCGCCGGAGATGCAGCGGCAGCGGCAACGGCAGCAGCAGCAGTGGATGCAGCTGGCCTCAAGCCGGTTGAAATGAATGACTTCTCTACGTGCACCGTTCCGCTTTCTCACTTTCAAGTTCCTTCCTGCGATAAGTTATAGCTTCGCTCGCGTGCCGTTCCTCTGATAATGGGTTTCGAACGTTACACAAATTATTCCCTTTCTCGGATCAAGTATCGATTCTTTCGTATCAAGTCCTATCTTTTATCGTATTTATTACCTTTTAGAAAATTAGCATTGTTATCAATATATTTCCATAATTTACTGGAACAAGTGAAACTTAATAAACATTCGTAATTAATATTTATCAAAATATTTAACAGCAATCCTTTACGTTACTGATATTAATATTTATGTAAATAATATAATTTGCATAAACTTCGCTTTTACAAAATATGTCATCCTAGTCAGGTTGGCGCATTCAATGAAGGGATTCTTTTGATCTGCGAAAAGGATATTCTTTTTTTTATCATATTTTCGTTTTAATTAATCGATAATTATATGTTACATATTTATCACACAACGAACGAAAATTATTTTTGATTATATGATCAAATGTAACCATGCTAAAAGGGACATTTGCTGCATCTCGTACTGGCAATTAATCAAAGAAGTTACGTAAAACTTTGTCAACCGACAATTTCTGATCGCGCGAAATTAGAAATGTCAAATCATCGTTAGACAAAAAGTTAAATGAGAATATGTAAATTATAAGTGCGTCCAAAATAATCTTTTAGATGTACATTTTTTTGAAAGAGAAAAATCGGTTAGATCGATCGATTTTTTCGTATTTTATTCGGCCGAGATAAAAATGAAAGAAATTAATAATCCGTGTGTTCCAGTTTCTTAAAAGAAAACTCGAAATAGAGTATTGAAATCCCGAGGCCTTTATATAGAATAAATTCTAAATATGTATTTTTAAAGGCAAGACTTGCCAATATGTTTCATCAAATCTATTGCATCTAAAATTTTAGGATTGGGTTGACTTCCGATAGTAATGTCTGGATTGGTGCATGGTGGATCGGTTTCTTGGCAGCGGCTGTCATATGCTTCGTCATTGCGATACCGGTTCTGGCGTTTCCAGCAGTTTTACCCGGTACGATCATTCTCTCCATTTTAGATAAAATAAGCGAAATGAAGACTTGGAGACAGAATAATCAATAAACATACTGAACTCTGTAAAAAGATGGATGGTTTAAATAGGATCGGAGGAATTAGCCAAGGATAGGGTGTCAGAAGCGCACGAGAAATCGACTCGATCTTCCACCGCGGCGACGGGGGAAGCATTTTCCAAGATACGAGAGCTGCCACGTGCTTTGACCGAATTATTAGGAAATCCGGCATTTTTTATGCTGAATTTGGCAGGTGCCAGTGAAGGATTGCTGATCGCCGGATTTGCTGCTTTTCTACCGAAACTGATTGAAAATCAATTCAGCGTCAGTGCCAGTTCGGCCGCACTGCTGATGGGTGAATAATGTCACAATTTAATTAATCTATTACAATATAGGTATCTCATATAAGCACCATTGTGTGAAATCATAAAGTTCTGAAAATGATTCGATATGAAAGAAAATAATGCAAACCGCAGTAAAGAAATTTGAAACAAGAGTCAATTGATGACATGTCAATTAATTACCGCTTTGATTTATATTAACAAATAACGATTTTTAGGATTGGTGACTGTACCAGCGGGAGGCGGCGGTACTTTTCTCGGCGGTTACCTGATAAAACGTTTCAACTTGCCCTGCTCTGGCATTTTGAAATTTTGTTTATTGGCTACAACCGCCTGCATCGCTTTCACCCTGTGTTTTGCTCTAAACTGCCCGAACTTAGATTTCGCTGGATTGACTGTGCCCTATCAAAATATTACGAAGTTTGTACAACCGATAGATTTATGATGACAATGAAATAGCACATTGTAAACCAATAGTGGTTTATTCGATTGCGTTTACTTATTTTATTATTGAAAATGAGATATTTTGTTACAGAAAGATCGCGTTGTCTCTTGAAAACACCTGCAACAATGGCTGTGGATGCTCCAGATCGCATTTTGATCCAATATGCGGCGTGGACGGGATCACATACTATTCGCCCTGTCACGCCGGATGCTACCGGGAAACATCGATAAACAATGTCAAAGTATAATTATATTCTCCAGTGTATTTCTAGAATAGAGTCCCGTTCTTATGCGGCAAATACAAAAATGTTGCGACATTTTTTTTTCTAGATTTATACGGATTGTAGCTGCATACATGCATCGGCAATGAATTTGACGTGCGAAGGTACTGGCGATGTTGTCCAGTACGAAGCTATCAATACTACTTGCGGAAGTTCATGCTCGTACCTGTGGTTGTTTATCGTTCTGGCATTTTGTAATATGTTTATGACTTTCCTTTGCACAATGCCAGCTCTTTCGTCCACCTTGAGAGTCGTGCGCGACGATCAGCGATCGTTTGCTTTAGGCATACAGTGGATCAAAGTCCGTATTTTGGGGACGATACCGGCACCTATGGTATTCGGTGCTCTTATAGACGACACTTGCATTTTGTGGAACGAAACGTGCGACGGTAGAGGGGCGTGCCTCGTATATGACAATTACTACATGAGCAGGTTGGCAAATTACATGGTGGTTCCTAACATGAACCGCAGGCTAATATTTTTCAAGTTTCAAATACGATTTTCTTACACGTATATGTCTTTCACAGGTACATGCTCGCGCTGGCATTCATCGGGAAAGCGGCTTCGCTTCTTTTTTTCTTCTTAGCATGGTGGACATACGTTCCACCAAGCACCAGAGGTATCGATCAGAATTCTCGACAGCAAACGACGGCTACTTTAATGCTAAGTGACACCTCGCAAGAAGTTGAAGTAGTACCAACTACGATAGCGTAATCTTGAATTATTTGGTTTTTATTCTTTTAGAACTGTTATTTTATAGAAACGATAGAAATAATCGCGGATTATACACGGATAGATAAATGTTTTAATATTTGTTTTTTGCAATGAGATCTACAAAACTCTGAGAAACAGGATGATTCAAATTATAACGAGAATATCGTCGCAAATATATAAATTAGATTAATACAGATATCAGAATAGAGTAAATGCGTATATGTCAATATACAGAATGAACAAACGTTGTCATGAAAATCTTTTTTGCACGTTACGAAGATAAGTTTTTGATAGCCCTACAGCCAAATAGCTCGGAGCTAGCTATAGATTCGGAAGTCAATCAGGGGATGTTGAAACATCCAAATAGTCGTGCCAAAGAGCCTAAAATTTTTGCAATCTGTAAGCACGGGCCAAATATCCAGTTTGTGCAGCTCCAATTTCCCCTAGCATAAACTTTTATAACCCTACATTCGCTGTCAATTAAAGATTAATTAACTGTATTTCTTATGATAAATATCGATAGTACTTTATACTCAGAAATGTGACTTACGAAATTTTGAAGATGGTTTTACCATGTATCAGCCTTGGTGGTTGTCGTATACTATATTATCGATTTGATATTACACTTTCTGCGCCGTTTTTCGCTATAATTATTTTTATCAAACGGAAAAAACCAATATGCCTAGAGCACATATTTATACATGTCATCAATAAAAACTAATGAGATATGTTACATTTCAATCTTTGTTTTTTCCAATATGAGATTTTTTGCTTCTTTTTTCTGTAAAATATATTCTTGGAAGCAAACCTTATAATTTCGTTAAAAAGTTACAAAATATTATTAAGGTACTTACAAAAAAAAAATTGCATATTTTAGAAAATTTTAATTTTCACCTAAATGTCTTTTGTCGCGCTCTAAATAAAATAAATGTTAACTATTGATGTTAACAAATGATAAGCCAGGAAACGAATTTAACACATGTCGCTCAATATTTTTACACGGTTAATGATTGCTGATAAAGTCGTTAACAATATCTGGGACTCTCAGAAAGATGTTTTATTAGTATATTTTAATAAAATTAAAATATTTATAATAGTTAAAATGGGAAGTATATATTTCTTATAAATTTTCAATTACGTGATAAAAAATACTCCTTTGATAAAACTTGATCTTTTTCTAAATATTTCTGAATAAATATTGTGAAATGATGAAAAATACAATACATTTGAAACATTATAAATAATTTTGATATAATGTTATTTTATAATTATTTTTATTGTAATTATACAATAAGAATGATTCAGAAAGAAAAATTAATATTATAAAAGATATTATAAAAGAAAAATTAATATTATAAAAAATAATAATACTCACCATGATGAAGAAAAAAGTTTTATGAATATATATCCGAATTGAAATGGTTTCCGAAATAGAGCGAATTGGATCAGCTGCACAGTGTCATTCGTTAGCTACTAAAGTTTTTTGACCTCACTTCACTGGATTTTTGTTCGTGGGGTTGAATGACAAGCAAAGTCTATGCAAGCAAAGTGGAGACAAGAGAGGCATTGCTTGCTCGCATTTTAAATGCTTCCTTTTCTTGTTCACATGATATTCTTCTATCATTTCTTCCTCCCTTTGCAACTCTAAAAGAAATCCCCCTGGGTCTTTCTGTCTTTCTGCACACACAGATGCACATATTCACAATTTATAGTGTCTTTCTTTTCCGCTTATAGACTTATAATTATAAATAGCCGGACAGAATCGTAGTGAAGTAGTAAGAGTACAGTCTTTCTCGTGAATATTCTGCCCAAATTCATGCTTATGTAATATTTACAGCTACTGACGCCTACGTAGCGTCATTATTTATTTTTAATTAAAAAAAATATATATAATATTTACAAAATAAGCTTATAATTTATATTTTCGTTTAAAAACTTCTACTCTCAGTTCTTCATCTCCGCAAATTGAAGTTCACTCTCAGATAATAAAGATTGACTGCATTCAGAAGACAAAGCCGCTCAGTGAGCACTCAATGAGTCTTTAATATGATTGGTTCTTGCCTTTAGATTTTGCTAGATCTATGTACAAACTGTACAAATGTACAAACCAATTATATAATAATAAAAAATCACTGAGTGGCTTTGTCTTATGAACGCAGCCATTAAATTCCTAAAATAAAGGACCGACGAGAGCTTTTTATAAAGGGTGTCATAGCGTCGGGATGTTGACCTACATACAGGAAAACTGCACGGTTTACAGCACGTGTCTCAGAGCATTGACCTGCGGAAGGATATTTGTACCGTTTTTTCGTGTCCCATTTCACTTTAACTTTAAAAAGAAAAAAGAATTTCTCGGAGTTCGTAATACTCTGACTAATGTCAGAATCAGTTTGATGTCGGGATATAAGAATTTTAAATCACAGTTGTAAGAATACCTATTTTATTTTTTGTTCACTCTCGATCATTCTTATGAATGACCAAATCGGGTTCGACTTATTGTACAAATTTCGAAATGTTTAATGTGAAGACTTAATGTCAGCGCTTTACACGCAGATTCAATTTACATTTCAAGATAAAGTGTGTCGTGCACAGTATAAAACTACAGAATGTGTACTGACTGTATTCACCGCAATACTTTCACGGAGGATGATCGCTTTACTTCTTGATTCCGATTCGCAACGCGAGTAGATCGCGTACGCGTCCATTCGTGTAGGGAACAATAGGTGATAAAGATAGGATGCGTTAAGTGTGCCAGGTATATTGTCAGCAAAGGTAAAGAGAGGGAGGCAGAGAATGAAAGAGGAGGGAGAGAACAGCTTCAGACTCATCCTCGAGTTCGAGTTACTTTCACTTGAACTTCTTGTAACGCCGTGTAATGATCTTCTAGACGGTGGGAGCGGAGCTCTTGTTGCTTTCCGCGTAATTCGAACTCGCGTAATTCTTTAGTGATCTTAGATTTTTATTTAAAAAAATGGCGTTTCACCGGATTCTTCAGTCGTACTTTCTACGATGCACGTTATTCGTCGTTATTGCTCGCGCCGAAGAAGTTTTTGTAAGTAACGACAACTCCAGACATTAATGCATGTTAGATCGAGTTAGCTGTGTATACTTATGACATTAAAAACGAAAAATTACATAAGATTACAGATATGTGAAATTATTTCGATTTCGAACAAATGCGAATAAATGTCTTTAAGCTGTACAATTCAATCACGATTGTTCACCCACGCAGAATACCACTCCGCCAACCATCAAAACGAGCTTCTCCTGTCTCAATCGGCCCATGGGATTTTACGCTGACGTCGAAGCGAATTGCAAAATATATCATATGTGCGATGATCACGGGAACAAATTCAATTATCGATGTCCCGAGGAAACGGCTTTCCGTCAAGACGCCTTGATATGTGATCACGCTCATCTCGTCGACTGCCAAGCGACTATTTATCCGTCGGCTGAATTTCCAAACGAGAATATCGATAAGGAAATCGCACACACAGCTTCCTCAACGATGTCCCCAGTGGAATCGATCAACTCGCTCGATGATCATCGTTCGTTTTCGCGTTCCTTCCAAGTAATTCAACGGCCCGATAAATCCATGCCTAATAAGCTCCAATCCGGCTTCGTCTTCAGCGCGAGTCTATTCTTAAAGAATCAGGATCGAATGCAAGATCAAGCTAGGCAAATCACCTGCACGACATGCAACACTGATTCGAGGAACCGCATGACAGTTTCCACTGCACGGACGTTTACCAAACAGTTCGATTCTTGGAATTCACGTAACGACGAATCAACCACGCCAAGACAGTTGCTGTCTTTGTCATCGTCAGAGACTCACGACAAAAGCACCGTATATCTTAATCGTTCATACGATCCGTTCTCGAATTCTTCGCCCGCGATAGCATCGGAAAACAACCAGCATTCATCTCCTCCGCGTGAGAAGACTTCCTCGAGTTACAACAGCGATTTCCATCCATACTCAGAGACGTTACGATCAATTCAAGCTAACGCTCGTACAACTTACGTAAAATCTACCACAGAGATTCCTGTGCACGCTTTGACGCTCTCCTTGAAGCCACTAGTACCTAATGAGCTGGAATATGATCCTTACTACCCTAAACAACCGACGTCCACCGAGGCATATTACACACCTAGCAATCGCAATAAGATCGATACGAATACTCGATTTTCCAGTTCTAGCCAAGCATCGCTGATAATCGCACATCCTAATCTTCGTTTTGAAATCCCATCTGAGCTGCCTGATTTGAATACCCTGGAGGATTTGGTCGATCGCCGAAAGTTTTTCTACATTCCGCGCACAAACGTGAAATCGATATGACGCGCCATTAACTGTTTAATTATATTCTCGATGTTACGTGCGATCGAATTATTTTTCGTTTTACAATATTGTAAAATAAGCCTGTATGTTCATTATATTCATATTAGCGTGTATATTATTTATGATTTATCTAAAAATGTTTTATCTAAAATATTTTAATAAACATTGAATATCACGGAACTCGGTCGCTTCAGAGGAATCTGCATTCTTGGAGCGGATGATATAGGAATCGTTACTATTCTGAAAAAATATAACGTTGATTTTAATTTTATAAAACTAGTGCAATTAGATTTGTGTGTGTATCTAAAATACTTGTCTCTCGGACCCCAATGTTCTATAAACGGTGCTAATAATTTCGTAGCAATTTGCTGAATATTTATCGAGCCTCGAAACATCCCGGTTAATGTGGCTATTATTCCGTGTTCAGTGTGATATTTTGTTTGTAAGTGTTTAATCGTTGTCGCGAGTCCTGAAATAACTATCTGTAGTACACGTTCTGTAACTGCTGAATTAGAACATTAATTATACATCCTAAATATAATTTCTCACCGGAATATGTGTCCCTGATCGGTAACAATTGCTGCAAAGTCTTGATGTCTTCCGATAAACAGCGACATTTTTCTGCAAGGCGTCGAATGTATTCGTTTTCTTGTTTAAAGAATTGAATATTTTTATGCAGCTCCTCAATTTGCATTTGTAGTCGCAGTTGCACAACTTCCTCTATCCAACGCTTGACATTTATATCTTTCTCCAACTTCTGTGTCTTTTTTTTTTTGACCTTTAGTAAGTCGTCATACACTTTTGTTTGCATCATTTCTCTTGAATCTAAATGAAGACCTAGTTCTTCAAGTTTACTAAAAATTACAAGGAATATGTTATTAATACGATCATTTGCTTTGGAAAAGATTCGCTTAAAGTAAAATACTAATTTATATGATATTTAATCTTTCATGCTGAGTTTTGCAGCATAAACAACTTGAATAATGGGTATACCTCTAAAAATTCGATTTTCTTGAACTTTTAGGAATGTGATAAAATCAAAATAAACTGAAAAATAATGCTCATTACAAATACTATTTTAAAAAGCATAAGCAGTTATATTACTTCTCAATAAAATTTTATAGAAACTGATCAAAAATTCTATGATAATGTTATATGTAAGATGTGAACGTGGTATTTATCGATATAAAATAAAAAATCTTATATTTATTAATATTTTATATAGGATCGAAAGAACAAAAATTATATGTTCATATAATATTGTACGTTTTAATGAGTTTGTCTTTCAATATAGGCATTGGATTCATAGAAACTTCGCTTTCGGTTCCATCTCTCACAAGCAATCCACATGCGCATGGACAGAGCTAAAAATTCCGTATAATTAAATATTTCAACTAAATTCCGTACATTTTATACAAACTCATAACTTTACGACTTTTCACAACATGTTATATATGATTTAAAAAATGTTAAAGTATCCATATATATAATATATATTACACACACGCACGCACGTATGCACACACAAAAAAGAAACCGCCATTATATAGGTTTTCTTATTATATCATATTCTATTTTCCGAATGATTTTAAATAAGAAGTATTTATTTCCCATTAGACAAAATATTATTCTCGTATAATTTTCTTAATAAAATAATAAATTTAATTTACCATTTCTTGAGTAAACGTTGATGCATCTCGAGTGGAGGAAATTGTAGACGATATATTGACAATACATTGATGTGACATTTCACTAGTCTTATATTCGCGTTTGCTAGCTATGTTACATAAACGATTGTTTATAAATAATACCTGTTATTTCTTGATAATTTGTTTTTATAAAATATAGAAGCAACAGGAATTCCTTTGAGATACAAAAATCTGTTTTTTTACTCACTAACGTATCTCGGTACTTGATTTGCACTGTCATATTTTCGCTGAGACTCATCTTGACGTATTTTGGCTCTGTCGGACGACGTTTGTCGTATAAACAATAGTTTCGATTTTGATTCGCTTTCACTCGTATTAGTCGATTGAGTTCTTGAAGAAATTTTCTCTTGTTTTTTTGCGGACATATTAATGTTATCATTTTCTTTGGGGAGCATATAATCGAGTACGCTTCCAGGAATAGAAAAATTATTGCTAGTTTTGTCCTTTTCGACAGATAAAGGAATTTTATAAGCCATTTTCAAAAGCATATCAAGATATTTCGATGAAATGCTGTGATCATCACTTTTTTCTCTGTCAATCATGAATTGCCTTGATCCCCCTGAAGAATCCTTCAGGTGAAGCGCAACACCACAGAGTGCACAAACCGAGGATGTAGTCGCGATTAATCCAGATTCAGGACTACGTGGTGGCTAACAGAAGTTACTTAGTGCTATTTTATTTTCAATTTGTTCTGATTACTTTTTATTTAACTGCACATGTGACAAATGATATGGATCTAAAAATAAAAATTTCATTACTTGATTACTCTTTTTATGTCGTCCTGAATCAGGATAGCGCATTCGAGAATCTGCATATCTCTTCCGTCGCTCTTCTATATCAGTCGCGATTAATTGTATCAATCTTAATGCAGCATCCTTGATCGCTTGTAATAAATCGTGGAGTGTTGTGATCTGTTAGCGATTTATTATTTCTTTCTAATGTAGATGTAGATTCAACTAATTATGAATACTCAGACACATATACATTAAATAAATAGAACAATGCAATAATTTTTTAATGATAAAAACAGTTCTTAGTGCGATGATTATTAATGCTTCTTTATGTTATTTTTTAAAATAAAATTCTAGTAAAATAACTAAATATTTGCACATGTCTGTTATTTACAATAAATAAAATTTTCTTAACTTAGTATTTATTGCATTAAGATGAAACAAACTATAAAATTATATTGTAACGGAAAACAAAAAATGCGTTTTTTTATTAGATCTGATTTTTGAATTTGACTTACTTGCTGATCATGATCGCTATCAAGCATAGGTCGATAAGGCCTTTTTGACTGCCTGCAGAAGCGATATGCAGGACAAAGAGGCATTTTGAATTGCGAATGTGTAGTGCCTGACGGAGAATCGCGACTCATCAGCACAACACCTTGCTTCGATGGAATCGTGAGGGTAAGAGGACGAGTAAGTTTTGCGACATCTTTCGCGTCGCCTATTGTTTCCATCGTGTTTAATTCAAACAAAATTAATTCGGTCTAATCTGAAGTAATAATAACGATATAACAGTAATACGGATGATCCCGATGACTCCCGATAATGTTGAGCCATTTTCACTTATATCGCCATGTCACTTGTCATTTAGTCATTTCGTAACTGCCATGTTTCTTTCAGTGTTGATTCCGGCGCCAACGTGACTTGAAACTTGAAGATTGAAAATTTCTATTTTCGATGTTAACGGAAAACTTCATGATGTAGTCTAGCGTTCATCTAGTAACCTGATCTCAGCTTGTCAAAATTTTTTGTGAACGATGGCTGATTTCTCAAGAACGTCAATAGTTTCTACGGTAAATACCAGTGTAGATAGATCTGCAAGTGAAATCAGTACCGATAAAATGAGTTATTGGAAACAAATGCTAAAGAGTTACGAGAAGAGGAACGCTTCGTTAGAAAGAAGGCGTAGCGTACTCGTCGAGAGAGTTCGTTTTATGGAATGTACATTGCCATCCTTGCTGATGGGCGTCGCCGCGTCTACCGCTTATGGTAAACGAGAGTCCCCGATAAACAAGTAAAAATCGAAAACACGCCTAAATCCTCCGCTCAAAGAAGGTAGCTGCAGAATTGCAAGTAACTCAGTACTCAGATGGCCAAATCTATCGAAAACAGATTTTGCAAAGTGCTCTAATCTACATTTTTTTGTCGGCAGAAATACAACAAAATGTGCCAACAAAATATGATAACAAATTGACTGCAGAAACCAAACAGAAATTGTCGGTTTGTAATCATTTGAATAATATATATATATTTTTTTTTATTTAAATAATAAAAATAAGGTTTGGCTTAGCTTATTTGTTCTCGAAATTAGCAAATTATAATAAGAAAGACAGAGAACAGATGGACAATTTTATTCATTTCTTGTAGATACACACGCGACGAATAAAATCAATCTATATATGAGACAAACCTGTAAGCTAGGCAATCCAAAGTGATTGAACAGAATTGATTAAATTCTTTTTGTTTTGAAAATTTATAGCATAAATATGATAAGTGTTTGGATATACACACTTCTTGCAAAAGATACTAAATCTACCAAAGATCTATCAAATCACTCAAGATCGATATACATGCTAAGGCACGCTTGTGTTCAACGATCGAACAAAAAGTAGGACTAGAAACACATTGTTTATATTCTAATATATATCAATGAACATTAAATGCTAAAGCATACATATACGCATATATGTGTACATTTTTCAGATATAAAGGCACACGCAAGCCTAGCTTAGTTTCGATAAGAGTCATGAAATTATCCTACAATGAAGATAGCAATTCGACTTAATTCAGTATATAATTTTATTATATACCTTATATTGCGTAAAATCTGGATGCAAAAGTTTAAAGAGACAAACTAAAAGAAGATAGGAGTGGAGTGAATCGATCCGGAATTAAGGAATTTATATATGTATGTATATATATATATATATATATATATATATATATATATATATATATATATATTCCCTATGATACGTATATATTACTTTCCTACAATTACTCTTTCTAACGATTTTTCATACAGTGTTCAATGACAAAAATAATAACAGAATCTCCAACAATTGCTATAGACACTATAGAATCTTTTAGTTCTCAGCACGAATGGCACTGCACAGACATGCCTTTGTGGATCGTTGAATGCATGGTATCACGAATCGCGCAGTAATTTGCGATACACACGCGATGTGTGTCATCGCAAATTAGCTTACGTGCGCGCAATTTTCCCTTCGTCGCATCAAGTTTAAATTTACGAAACGTAGATTTAAATTTTGATAGAAACGTACTAGAGATTTTGAGATACACATTTGATCTACGTCGCTACAAGGACACGTCCGTTTAGCGCAATTGTCTTTAATTTAATCTGGGCGTATTCCCCATCTCTTAAAAATACATTAATCGCAGATATTCCGAATCATAAATTATTTTGCAATTATTTTCTAATAATTATTGCACATTGTAATAATTATTACAAAGCATCGTTAGTTTGCAGGAACGTTTTATATACGCTTTATTACGCTCGCGTGTGAGGGAAATATTTAATCTACGGCTTATTTGGCACTTGATTTCACAGCTTGTACGAAAAGATTGGTCGTGACGTGGGGAGGTGAAGTACGCCAAACCGAGGGTTCATGTTGGCACTCAATCCGCGGGCGCCCTCGTTTTATTTCTAGGACGTACCATTTCTGATCGTCACTTGGGCACACCAAGCAGCGCCAGCCGTATTGTCCTATAACAAATTATAAAAAAATATATATGCATGAGTTGTTATTTGTGATTTAAAATCAATGAGTCGACTAAAGCCAGATCAGTTAGATGAACTGGTTTAAAGTCAATCGATCATTGTACATGTTCTTCATTGCACATGTTATGTTTTTTGCATGTCTTTATTTTACCTGTGAATAAATTATATCAAATACAGATATAAATCGATAAATCCAAAATCATTATTCAAAATCATTTTGCAAAATGAATTGAATCTAAAGCCTATGTTTTGAAGCGCGAAAAGCTTGATTTGCCGAACGATTTGCCGCTTATTAATATTAATGAACATTTAGAAACGTTATCTTACCTCGTTTGTGCCGCGGGTTTTACCCACGGGTTCACTGACCCTTCCATGGAACTCCGTGGGTTGATGGACAGAGTCTGCGACGACGAGAGACGACGGAGAACCTCTTCTCGCCTTTATCTCCAGCGAAAATAGATCACCTGCGTAAAATATATCTACCGTGAAACACGAGCTTACATCACATTCCCCATACAGCACAGAAATTTTTAATTATATATTACAGCAACATTGTAATTTTGTAAATTGTAGTACATTATAGAGACATTGTAAAGAGACATATAATTTCATATCTTTGTAGCGATATTACGGAAATATTGTAAAAAATATTATTATATAATATTTGCAGTGAGAAATATTTATGGAATATTCCTGTAATCTTTTTGTGCTGTATGAATTCTAATTCTTTCCATTCATTCTATATTAAAAACGATCGCGTAAATGTCCATAAAAGATGATTATAATCGTTTAAAAGGCTTTTCTGTGTGGCGGTCGAATCTATATAACAGTAATATTTTAAATGTATCAAAAAAAATGTAACAACATCGCTAAATATTAAATTTTGATGAGTATTCTTTTTTCAAAATAATTTTTATTTGAAACAAAATTAATGCCCGCTATCAATACTATTTTTTACGAATACGTTCGTGCCATTAATTTCAATGAGACAGATGAATAGGAGAAGTGAAGCGTAATCATATTACTATCACCAACTGGTATCAAGTGTGTCATGTATAATGTTATGACTATGCCATGTAGGCGGAAACACTACGGTCCATATAATTAGTCAAAATATTTTTTTAACAACTTGATAAATCAAAATTCTGTAATTAAAATACATAAAAAAATCACAGAGTACATACAATGGATTTGATAATCTTAAGAAACGCAAATGATTATTACAATTTTGAGAATAATAATATTATAGGCATAACTAAAAAAAATATATATAGAATTGTAGCTCCACAATATCCCAGCAAGCAAAATGTTAGCAATATTCCAGATAGCTAAATTTACCGAGAACAGATTCTGCAAAATATCTGCAGAAAGATTGGGAAATTTGTAGTAGACACTTTGCAAAATTTGTTGGATCTGTTGGAATCTGGAATATGTTTGATTATATTTTTGCCTATTGCATTTGATAGTTGTACTTTTTTCATATTTTTCAAATAAAAGACTGAGCTGATCGGTCGTATGTCTCATATACGACCGCTCATATACGTACGCTCAAAGACGTAAGGTAGATATGCAGTCGGTTAGCTTTCCTTCTCCTTCTCCTCCTCACCTCCTCATCCGCATTTTTTTCTCCACGACCTCGGTCTTCTTCTGTTCGTCGCTATTTTCTGGAAGCCGTCGCTCCGGAGAACACGCGCTTTCTTCCGCGCGATCCTCTATCGCGAGGGAGATTCCCAGCTCTCAAAAAACTACACGTCAACTTGGGTAGACACCAGCTTTCAATTATTACGCGAGCACAACTTTCTTCGTGAAAACGGGGAATTACAGCGAAAGTTTACTAGACGATGTTATCGAATCTTTAAACCACGTCCGTCTTACTAGAGTTCGCTGTTAAAGATTCGACATAGCGACAGTGTAAATTAAACGCAAATTTCCTGATACAAGACCAACGGATGATTTCTTCGCCCGAAGGAGACGTCGTGGGCGAATCTAACGTTTGCCATTCTTGCTGTTTTCACGGACCGTGTTTCGCGCTCGTTACTTCTAACTCGTCTTCGGCTAACCTTCTTTTCTGAGTCGTTTTTGGTAAGATCAATAAGGGCAGGTTCTTCGGATTTGCAGAGTTTTAGTTCGTCTTCCTTTTTCTTCTCCTCCAGGGATACAAGCTATAGAATACAATAGTTTACTAAGTGCTTCGAACTAAAGAAAGATCGGTTGTGTTCAGCAGAGAAAGTCGTTGATGCATTCACTGATTCTTTATTATGATCAATTTCTATATTTAGATTCAGCGCGAAAATCTAAAGGTAAGAACCAATATTAAATTAATATCATATTAAAGACTTAGTGAGCGCTCAGTGAGTGGCTTTCTCTGCTGATGTGTTATCTCTGTTACAGATGAATAGAATTAAATCAAATCTATTCAAATCGCAAATGAATTTAAAAAAAGAAATAGTTCAATATAACATAAATACCGTAATATTACGTTGAGCACCCAGAGTGATCTGCTGGTCGGAGTCATCTTTATTTTGACATCGAGGGCATTCCGTAGCCACGTAATTTTCATACGTTTCTATGGTTTGAACAGCGCGCGTGCAATTTGCATCTTTAAGTTGATCTTGTACATCTTCCAAATTCTGTAGATCTTTCGAAGCTTGCTTATTTTGGTCTTCATTCGCGTTCTTCATTTGCTGTATGATAGTTGTCTCGCCTGTATTTTCGCTATTATGCTCGCCGAAAGTAAATTTTGCAATAGTCTTCAATTCGTTTTCCAACCAGTACATTCTCTCTGTAAGTCTGTAGTTTTCATCCAACAGCTCCTCCTCTCGCTGTTTCGACAGCCGCTTTTCTCGTTCCCGACTCTTTTCAGCTTCCTCGTACATTTCGAGTCTCTCCTCGAGATCACGAACGCGCTCTTGGTAAGAAGTCAGCTGGACTATGGAATCCATTGTCGACACATCGAAACAGATTTTAGACGAATCAATCGGATGCAAAATCGGTGTTGTGATCTTGGCCGCTCGTTCCTGAATTCGTGCTCTCAATTCCTGAAGACGCTGCACTTCCTGCAGGAGTTCACCGGACGGCACTTCCGTCTGTGTACCGCGGCTGGCAAACTCGACGTGCTCCTCCTCATCTTTATACTCTTTCTCCTCTTCTTCCTCTTCCTCCTCTTCGAAGATACCACTTTCCTGAAGGGTGAGCGGGGGCTTTCGCGGTAACACGGGTGACGTGAATTTCACGGAGTTTATTGCAGCATTATTGGTGTAGGGTATCACGGTTGCCACGGCGCGGCTTCTCTGTTTGTTGATTAAAAAGTCCTGAAATTGCATGAAATAAAGGAAAGATGCACGCATTGTCGGCATATCAACAATAATATTTCAACGTGTAGTAAAGATTTTTTAGTGACTAATTATTTTATTATCTGCATTAATTAATTTAAAGAAACGTACATTCAAAAGAGAAGCTCACCTTGTTCGTATGAGCAGGCTCTGGCGAGACGATGCCACTGTCCATCGCATCGGGACTATCCTTGCGCATAGATATTTCTTCCATTTCAAGTAATCGAAATTCTAGTAGCTCATTTTGTTCTCGTATCTCCGAGAGCTCCACCAAAAGTGTGGCTTCTCGTTCTTCAGCAGCTCGAAGCTTATCGTTCAGCTCACTCAACTCCTTATCACGATCGGTACATCTCTGTAAAATACAAAAATCTTTTTTATCAAAACTCTTAAGTATGTGATATAAAAAATTAAAGATTCTTGATGTCTAGATTCCCTTAGATTGTCCCTTAGACAATCCAGCTTATATTAAGAAATTGCTAAGAATTACATGCGAAAAAATTTTACCTCTTGTAAAAGTGCTTTCTCCAAGTCGCAAATTTGAATCCTGGCATGCGATAGTTCACGTTGCTCTTTAAGAAGTTTCGATTGTAGCTCCTCGATTTCGATGAGAACGGCTTCATATGCTTCTCTGGTGACACCATTACCCTGCCACTGACTATATCCTCCAGGTTGTGGCGACATCGAGGACGGGGCGCTCGACAGAGCGCTGTCTTCATCTTCATGATCCTCCTCGTCATCCACTTCGGCTACCGGCTCTAACTCTAGCCACTGTTTATAAAATTCCTCTTTCCTTTTCTTGTTAGATAACTGCTCCAACTTTCTCTCTCTCTCCTTGAGAAAAAAAAGAAAATAGAAAATTAGAAAACAACAAATAAAAAATATTTATTTTTATATTTACTATATTTATTTTATTTAATTTTTAATAGGACATTTGTTATTAATGACTAAATATGAACTGATTATTTTTATTAGAACGCAAATTTAAATCGCTTAATAATTTTTATTTCAAATTAAGATATCTGTATTTTTATTATACGTATTTTTTTAAAATTTTCACAAACCTCCGATTAAAATATGTTTCTTTCAAACCAACGATGCGTAATAATTTTAGTATAAGCCTTCAAAATTTACAAGAAAAATTATATTTTTCAAATTTTCAACTCATATCTACTTCTCTAAAGAAATTCCATTACCTTAACTGCCTGTCTAAGTATTTCGATGACTTCCTGCTGCTCAAGCGCGAGTTCACGAAGGCGCTCGACCTCGATTTCATTTATGGCTCTGTCGGATTCTATTGCGCGCACATATGACCTCACCTTAAATGATATACCCTATCTTAATAGCTTATATCATTACACACTTTTATTGCGATGATAGATATTGTAAGAAATATTAATGGTAATAAATGATCGAAATTATTTACGTGTATATTGTATAATGCACACAATAATAGGTTGAAATATTAATAGACTTCTATAGAAAAATAATTTAATAAATTTCGCATATATGCGCTTATATCGAAGAAAATATTAACAAAAAGAATTGCTTTAAAGAGAGTTACGTACCATGTGACCATCGTCTTTGAGAATTTTCTTCTCTATGCGAGATGCTGACTGTATCGGTTGGTTTCCCTCGTTCTCCCGTAGCTTCCGCATCTGTAACATCAAAATAATTATAAATCTTTAATAAATATTTCCATCATGACACAGTTATTCCTGTAACAGATATTTTGTTTTGTTTTTTCGGATATTACGTTAAATCTGACAAAAATTGGTTTTAAGTAATAAAATTAAATGTCAAATTTGAAATAAGAAAAAAATAAAAAGTTCGACAATTAATTTCTACGAAAACCATTAAATCAGTTAAAAAAATGATGTTAGTTTAAAACATTTCAGGCATTTTTAATTATTTTTCGACATTATTCTGTTGATAACAATTACTATTTTTGATCAAATAATCACGGGATAAATAAAATCATTGGAGTCAAAGGGAAAAGCGTAATATTGTGACTTTCTTTCAAAGCCGACGGAGAGTTTGCTCTTAGCTGTTTGTTTTTAGCGTTCTTCGGAAGGAAGTAGTAGAAATCTATCACGAATCGTTTCAGCGAATTCAGTCTTCCGGATGAACGTCACGGTCCGATGCGACATATGTGCAACGAGCCGGGAAGTTACAAAAGGAAGACGAGGATGGTAAGAAAGAGAGAAAAAAAGAGAGAAAAGCAGACGCGAGTTGCGTTGCAACGATTGGATTACAGAGAGTCCCGAGAGTCTGGGTGGACCGTTAGCTTGGCCCCCTGACATACAGCCGCGAAAGATTCTCCCTCCCCCTCACGCTTCTCAGTTTCCTTCCTTCTCAGGTGGTATCAACGTGTGTACAGCATACACAAACGTAAAAGATGCGTCGAGAGAGTCGATTGCACCTTGCACACTTGCCGCATCGCGCGATGATGTACTTTGCGCCATATATGTAAATTGTTGAACACGCGCGCTCGTTACACCGGCTCGTTTCTCTTTGGGCCAGGGGGATCAACTATATCGGATATAAGACATATTGGGACAGGTGAAACGAGCGCGTCACGCGTTACCGTTATCCGCGCTTCACCGCTCGTCTCGTCTTGTTTTGTCCCGATATTTTTTTATATTTATTCGACATCTGGTGTACAGTTATCGGGACGCGCGTTAAAAATAATTAGCGATTTCAATGAGCGCAGGAGCAATCAACGCTATTTTTTGGAACTGCAAATATTTCGCTCGTGAACATTTTATCTGGATTCTTCAATTTCTATGTAATAATTAATAATTAATAGCGCGCGCAATAATTAAAATGTTCCAGTGAATGAGTAATTAATGAATATTGATAAGTAATTCGATCTCTTTCCTAAGTGAAAATATGATTTTCACTGCTTATTTTTCTTGTAGATATCAATTAAAACTTTAATTTTTAAATAATTTTAACCTTCACAAAAAAACAGGATAAAAATCAGGAAATCATTGTTTCACGTCACGGATCTTGAAAGAGTTAACTATTAGTAATTATTAAAAAAACTTCATCAAATAGTACTCTACATATTGTAATTGAGTAAAAAAATTACAATTATAAATTATACTTTTTCTAAATTACAGCTATTCCTTATAGGATTCTTTTCTGTGATGAGAAAATTTTAAAGAGAGATATTTTAATTGTTATATAATTGTTATATAATCACATAAAAACAATTAAGCAAGAAAGTCATTAAAAAAACAATATGATTTTTATCTTCATTTATTTATTATCATTTTATTTTTTCTGACCTATATGGTTATCTCTATATATTATCCAACATCGATCATCTTTAAAATATCGAGAATATTAAAAAAAAAAATCTGAAATTTACACATGATATCTCTATAATAGAGAACTCACATGTCTGACAGCTCTATCATATAATACAACGAGAATATATCTATTTATAGATGTGTCCACTTTGTGAACAGGTTGAATTTGGGATATCCTATGAGGATCTCGCGTACGGCATCTTGATTCAATCCGTACCATCCCATACCTACCTAATCTCACTTTCACCGATCGTCTCCCGCCTCCGCTTACGATCTCGTAATCCGTCTGCGTGTTTCTCGAATAGCTTGCGTATTTCTAACGTACTACCGTCCGTAAGGATCGACGAAACTTCCGTATGGAATGTGCAATCCTTGTTCCTTTGCTGTTAGATCGATCGCGATAAAGATTTACGTATCGAGTTTACTTCATTCGAGAATATAAGATGGTCGTTTTTCCTTATATACATTTTTTCTTAGAGCATTTTTTCTATAAAAATATGACATTTTTTAAAATGTAGTAAATATAATTTTAATCGTGAAAATATATATTAAGTACATATTATGTATAATATACAAAATTATAAACTTTCGGAGCAATATATAAAACCAATTATTAACATAAATTTAAAACATTTTTTAACCTTAAGAAAATATTAAATAAAATTCCATTTATATCAAAAAAAAACTTACTAAGTTACATTCTTTTTGAATGTACCTTTTGAAACAATGCTAAATTTTTTGCAACTTTGATTAAATCAAAATAAAATTTTCAATATGAGATAAAAATCTAAAAAAATGGCAGTTAATTCCGTCATATATTTTTTTCAATGCGCGTGCAGCAATACGCTTTTTATTTATTATTACATTCGATTCTTGCCAAGTCCTCGCACGCTGTCTGTCGCGCTCGAAGCGCGACTTTCGCTCTCATTGTCAGCTTTACTCGCGCTCGCCGACTCGCATGTAAAATCGAAATGTCCGCGTTATTGAAGGACGTGCCGTGGGTGCCAAACGCGCATAACACATATAACGCGTATCGTTCTTCCTATGCGTGCTCGTTACTTCTTACGTCAAGAAAGGAAGTTGCTAATTGCACCGAGGTGTACGCCCATCATTGCTCAGGTATTATTAATAACATGACCGCAACGATTGGATTGGAATTACATAGCACCGCGTGCAGACGTGAGACCACGTAAGCGCGCGTCTCTCCCACGCCGTCGCGGCGTTCTATGCATCAGATGCGATGCCCATCGTGTTTGCGGCTTGACCACGAACTTCGATCATCCCTCAGGGATTCTCAATAACGACAACCTTCCATTATCTTTTTTTTTTTTTAAGAAAACTACCCTCACCTACAAAGACCCCATCACCCTGACTTATTCGCTAAGATGGACATTGAAGATGTTGCGGGATGCGTAAAATGTCACGAAGATCTCCGAGAGATTGGTTGCCTGAAGCGCGCGATCGGTTACGCGAACGTAACTTCATCGTGGTTTCGCGCGAAAAAAAAGATGGATCTCTCTCGATTATTCTTTCCATCGATCCGCCCGCGCGGATTTCTTTATAAAGTCAAGGATAAAGGAGGTTGAGCGAAGGTGTTGTTAAGTAGATACATAGAGAAACCGCGATGGTGATCCTTGAGGTGATCCGATCCGGTAACGTGACCGCGGGCTCGATTGCGCGCTAATATATGTGTGCTTTCATGCATCGATGTATCATGACCCGCGCTCGTATCTCTGCGGTTGCTGCAAGGCGAGAGAGAAGCGGGGGATGGAGATTGGGAACTTTCTTCTGCGAAGTAGCTCACCGAGAGTGGCGGTATCGTTAGTTGTTGAGGTATAGACGGTACTTGTCTATAGGCGCCGTATCGCCGTTCTCGTCCCGAGAGTTCCTCGCCAATTCTAAAAAGTTCAAGATAGAATCGAAGGGAGAACGTGCGCGCAGGTCGTTCCACTTGCAATCGAGACGAAGCGAGGAAGCGCATCCGGTGAAATAACAGCTTCGTTTGGAGCCGGTATCGCTGCCGCCTTTCTCTCTCTCTCGCCTTCTTTTACGCGTCGCGGAGTCATTGAAATTCATCCCGCGCGCCGTCTCAAAGGAGGACAATGGTAGATAGTGCTTAAGGCATACTTACGTGTCCGCTCGTGCCTACACGTGCATCGGGACACGCAGGCATCCGCCTTGGATATGTACGGGCGTGTGCGTGCGGACACGTTTCAACGGATTTGCGAATTTGCTACAAAAACTACGCCTATTAGCCATTGATTATTGCTTGTATCGATTTGAACTTTGTCATTTCGTTCCTGCAAAATTACATTTCTCATTTCGATTATTCGATTTTAATCTTTGAGAGGTCATGAAATTAATTGTGAGTTAAAAGTTAAGCTATTGCGAAATGCTATTCTATTTTAACTCTTCTTTTCTACAGAAATAAAAGAACGGTATTCATCTGTATATTTTATTAGTTCAGATAAATATATGATCCAATAAGTTATTACAACGCGTTTAAAATTCTTCATATATGATGAACACTACTATTGTGGCTTTTCATAACGAAAGAATTAACTATTGATATATTAATGTATTGTGTAGGATATATTAATATGATATATTGTGAGATTGACATATTTATATATATTTATGTATATTGCTTTATATATAAATTTATTTGTAAACATAAAATCTCCTTATTTTAGTTCATCTTTTACCTAAAATCCCTACATTGAGTGATGCGGCACATTGTCGGTAATCCATGCAATAGTTCTTGTAACTTGCTAATGACCGCCAATTAGTCAAAAACTACGTCTTCCTAAGAACATTCCTACTTTCAGTTAATTGCCTTTTACGGAATTATTAGATATTACCAGGAGCGTGCTGATTCAACTGTGTATGGCTAACTGGATCCACTCTTTATTCCGCAAAATGACTTCACAAAATAATTCAATTACGGGAGTCATTGTTATAGTCGTACGGCACATTCATGTTTTCTGCTATTTTTTTTTCTCGCATCGCGACCCGCATCGCAAGATCGTTCCCACGGTATGTCGACGACACGCAACTTATGTCGATTTCCCTGGGAACGTGATCGACTCTACGCTCTATTCGCGTTCTACTCAGGGACAAGAGAAGGCGCCGGTGAAACTGGAGTAGGCGCGTGAAAATATTCAATCTCGATGACTGCGAGCACGAACTGTCGCAGTTCATTGCTCACGCAGAATAATAGTTTAAGTACTTGTAAGAATCCTAAGTAATATATATTATGGCTTATATTATATTTGCGATATTT
Source organism: Cephalotes varians (assembly GCA_037157785.1). NCBI lineage: Eukaryota > Metazoa > Arthropoda > Insecta > Hymenoptera > Formicidae > Cephalotes > Cephalotes varians. Next base: position 3,297,659 of record JANQDE010000003.1, read on the forward strand.
TTAAATATTGAATTGCGTGCTCATAATAGAATCTTATCATTATTTTACTTTATTTATTACTTATTTTATTTTTTATTATTACCAGAAAAATTGTGTCTATTGTTTTGACCGATATCTTCTTATTTTGTTTCTTTTGCAAATTTTTTTTCGTATTAAAATTTGACGATTTTTAATAAATTAATACTATTTAAAACAAATAAAAGAAAGAAATTAAAAATGCTATTATTGTGCAATGCGCTGTTTTATTAATCTGTTGCTAAGTATTTTTTAATATCTCATCCAGCGATCGACTTTCGTGACGACGAAATCGAATGGAAAGTATTATCATTATACGACATAACAAATTATACTCAAAGGAAACTATTCACATGTACAGAATCGAAGTATATAATTTTATCAGCATCATCAATCAACATTTTTGCACAATTTAAAAAATTGGTAACAAAATCACTGAAAGTTTCTTTCTTAACGATGTTCCTAACGATGCTCTTTCATAACAAGTCTCTCAACGATCGTTGTAATGTCATTACACATATATGCAGTGAAAATATTCATTATAATGATTTCTCGTATATATGATGAACGCATAGGTGAAAGCCATTATAGTAGCTGCTCGTAGCGTAAAGGTTAAAAATCATAATTGCCAATCTCTCCCTCTTATTTTTCTATTCGAGTGATATAGGTGTTCCGGTTAATTTTGACGGATTTTTACAATACGTTTGTTTTAGAGAGACGCTAAAATTATATTTTACTCAAAATATTTTCCATCGCTAGATAACTTTTTCCCACTTTTCTGACGATAAGTGAATTCCACGATAAAAAAAATGTTTGTCTTTCGAAGCAATCCATTCTATAGTGAACCTTCAAAATTAACCTTAATACTGCAAAATATAAAATATAAATTCAAAATATATAATTGCCAATCTCTCCCTCTTACTTTTCTATTTAAATGACACTTTAAAGTATAAAATTGCCTCGTAAGTAAATAATGAATTCATTCAAGCAAATCCGGGTTTCCGGCGCATCAAAACGCATACTACGAATAAAAATAATCGCGTGTAAAAGAGACGCAGATCATAATCCTTACCTCGTTCCACGCGAACCCCATGAAGCGCACGTTGATATTGAGAATTCATATAAGGGGGAGTATCGGATGTCGGTATACGCCGGTATACCTGGATAAACGATAGATCCTGCGAATCCTTCGATCGTGTGTCACACTCGGAGCACGCACGAGGAAGTTGTGCGAGCACGTCGGAAGAACGGTGCGCGCACGGCCAACGTCTAGACCAGACTGAAGCAAAGCACCTCCGATAATCGCGGGGGCCTTCTACGCTACCTGTACGCGGAGTTGCGAGCGGACCCGTTCCTCTCTTCCATTCCATTCGGAAAGTTACAGGCGTATCTACGGTTTGCTGACCTGGCAGGAACTTGAGCTCAAGACACAATGAAACGTAAGATTAGGATCATAACTGCTCCCTTCCCCCCTCTCCCGTCTCCCCCCGTTCCACGTCAAAGGGTGTGACGCGAGACAATGCGCTCGTGTACCCTCCTATGTGTTATCTTCATGTCAGAATCGTATCTGTGTGATTTTGATAATTTGCTAATTTAGCGTTTAATTAAGAGAGTGTTTTCTTAGAATAAGAAAGAAAGAATGAATTTTTATTATCGATAGCTTTCATTATTTCTTGATATTAAAAAAAACAAAGATTCCCAATAAAGATTATTAGATCGTGTGTTTCTTCTGGAAAGGAGAGTGTTTATTAGAAAGAGAGAGAGTACTAGCTACACGATTGAAATTGGAAACTGAGAAGTTTTAAGAGAAACGTTTCGTTCTTCCTTTTAGATCAGAGTTCACGAAACCGTTGCCAAAGAAAAGAAGCGTCTTTTATCGCTTTTACTGCTTTTACTATATAGATCCCGCGCTACCGTTAGCTCGATTAAGCGACGATAAGAGGGGAAAGGGTATCAATTATATTGTGCGGCGCATAACTACAACCTTTTAGCGGCGAACGCTCGCTCGCATGGCCTTTAAGTTCCTTTAAGATGACGAAGACGCGTATAATGCACAATGCGCGGATCGTCTTGCGACGTGACCCGGTACGTTGACCCGGCAATATCATCACATCCGAGTACCTTCGGCTAAAAGCGAACCATCAAGATACGAAATATCCATCGGATTCAGCGATTCGTAATGGCTTCGTTGAATCATTAAACGCTTCGACGAAAGTAAAGACCGCTGTCCAAAAAGTAGCGACTAACATTGTCAGCGCATCGCTTGGAGCACGTCCAAATATCTAAGACGTCTTAAACGGCGCGGTATCGTACCCACTTTGGTATCGCTTCACATAATGGTTCATTAACCTACCATGCAAGCCATCATACCTATAGCTTTACGTTTAACAATGACGTAATTCTAATGACTAATGACTTCTTTTAGTCTACTTCTCTGTAGCTTGCTGCAGGAACACATTGACAAAGAAAAGAAGTGACGATAAATGAACTTCCGGTTTACGAGAAGATGTTTATCTCTAGCACAAGTTGTTAGGAGAGATGGCAACTTTAAGAGATCAAACGTATAAGCCGTTGATTTTAACTCTGAACGAACTAAGTGTCCGTGCCAAAGAACTTCTAAGAACTTGATGCTGTATAAACTTACATCGGAAGTCACACGATATGATAATCGCATGCACCGGTACGGTCCTCAGAGTGAACCGTTGGATTGTTCACACGACGGTTCTTTGCCGTCGCACGTCTGAGATTCTGAGAACGAATGAAATATAAGGAAGAATTCAGAATAAGATACCTTGCAAGAATGAGACAAAAGCGACTATTCATTTCGTGATAGATCAATTGAAACAACCGTAAATATGCTGTAATTAAATAGTTTAAAAATCAATATTGGAAGTGAACAATATTAACATTTTTAAATAGAAAAATATCTTAATTTATAATATTGCTTAACTTTTTTGAATGGCCTTTGAATGGCCTAAACCGTTTCGAGCAATAGAATTATTGAAGAAATATCTATGAATAAATAGATGTGATATATAAAATATTCTAAGTCATCTCTGCAATCAAATTGAAATTGACCTTTACAAAAATGTTGAAAGATATTAAAGACAGAATAAATATAAGCGGTTGGAAAAACACACACACAAAAGGCTTTTTAGAGTATAAACTTTATACATTTAATCGCATAAAACAGACAATATATATATTCTTTATATATAATTTAAATATACCAATACTAAATATTTATAAGTCATAGAAATTTCCAAGACCTAATAATTATAATTCTTTTTTCTCATAAAAATGATTAAAAAATATTAATTTTCTAATGTAAAATTATTCAGAAAAATTTAATTTTTGTAATTATTTGAACAACTAATATCGAAAAATTATGATAATATTACTACAATTTTATTTTTTTATATTTTAAATATAAATTGTATATGTATATAGCATGTTTGTAAATTGCATTAATAAATTTAATATTCGTAATATTTTTTGTCCAAAATTGTAATATCTTTTTCATGACAAAAATCAATATTTTTGTCATGTGATATGATATTAGGAGTGAATTAAGTAATAAAAGACTTTGGCGAAAGATACAATTATAAATGCAAATCTTAATTTTTAATTTAAATATTAATGAATATTAGGTAAAATCTATTTGAATCTATTTGAAATGCACTTACCACAATATTTAATGTTGAAATTTCAAAAAATTGAAAAAAATATAACGTGCATTTATCACAATTTATTTAAGCAAAAAATTCGTTTTCAATAAAAATAATATCGCCTGCACGATTTATCTAAGCAGGTTTTATTGAACATCCTGTGCAATCCTGTTAGATCGTTTTGAGATCGTTTCATGTATCCGCGACATTTCTCACGGAAGCGGAACCACGCTAGTAAATGTAGATACTCACCGTCTCCTGTTCCGCCGGCGCCAACTTTCGACGTTTCAAGAGCTTCGACAGCTTCTCAATCTCTCGACTCTTGCCACGCAGCTCATCCATCTGCAAAAATCCGCAAAACTCGTTTGAATGCGGCGGATCTCTCGCGCGTGGACACGTGTGGCGAAAGTTGCAATGAGAAAAATTAACATCGCCGGCGATCACGACGAAGAATGGGATACATGGCGATGACGAAGGGGAGGGATAGCGATTGGTCCCTTTCGTACCGCTTTCGAGCTCTCACCTCATCCCACCGCGCTCAGTCAGGCTTGTCAGGCCCCGGGGGCCTTTTTGCCTTCACCTTGTCTATACAGGTGTAGGATGAGAGAAACGCCGCGTTATCCGCCGCCATCGATATCTCTAAGCATTCACGGCGTTCGCACGTACAACCGCGTGCATTTTGTTCCGGTTGCGCACGATAGCATGATTTCTGAGAACGATGAATCATTGACCGGAAGTCTTAAATCAATGATCGGATTACAATTTGAACGTGACGGCTGTACGTGTAAACGAGTGCGATTGATAATCCTCTGAATGGCGTTTTCGTCTTAAAACAATAGCTACAATTGGATATCAAATCCGTTCAATTCTTAGCATTAAAATGCGCGAAAACGATTCACTTTCATTCTATTTGTATTCTATGTGTTGTGTAAGTGTTTTTAAATCTGATTTAAATCTAAAATATTTTAATACACTCTTATCTTCTTATAAATAACTACCATTTAAATACATGATCGATAAGATTTTTCCGCGAATCTGTTTGAATTAATTTTCATTAGGCTTCCATTCAATAGACGAGGTTCATAATTCTTCATTTTTGTTTAATCGTTCTATATACCAAAACCGACTGTCTCTTTTCATTATCTTCGATATTTGGCTGCACGCCAAGAATCAGGTCGCGATCGTATTAGTTCGCGCGCGCCGGCAATGCGGTAGGCAACATCACTGCACGATTTCGACCGCAATGTGGCATGCTAGGAAGCGGGAAGTAGCCTTCCCAAGCTACACGGTGAGTCGATGAATACAAATAAACATCTTGGAATTAAATATAGCATCCGATGCCGCTTGGACATGGTAGTGGCAGACATGGCTTACAATTAGAATAAATCGTTAGAAGCGAGTTTTCACTCACATATATATAATTGATGTATTAATTTACAAATAAATTAAAACAAAATTGCATTGGTGACAGCGATAAAAATAGAGAAATCTTAATTCTTGATTCGAGAGAGAAATGAAATTATTAAAAATACTCTTTTTTTATTTTGATGTGTTTGAGATAACAGAATAAAAAAAAAATCAAAATCAAAAATTCATTTTCGTAGAACAATTTCTATACAGCGATGGGTCGAGTAAGTATTTACATACTTGTATCAGCATTGAAAAAAATTAAATTTCAAAATCGGTTAAATTACAATATTTTGAGACAACGCTTAATTTTCCATATTGTTACACATACAATCTGTCCTGCAATTTGCAAATTGTTGAATCACATTGAAATTCCGGGACCCAAGAATAGCGTGGGAAACTCGTGATCATTTTGGGTAATCGCACAGCGAAGAGTATTTTTTTTCGTCGATGCTATGGCAAATCGTTCGCCGTGTCGGTAAAACTTTTGTCCGAATAAGCCGTCAGACCGGACTGCTGCATCCTGGACAGACTCTTTTCTAGTTAGTGCAGACCAATACCGCAGGGCATAATTTTTTAATAAGCATCCTCGAAGAAACTCGTGCTGACGCTAACGCTCTCGTATTCGTGATGGAGGATATTTTTACGTACCCGAGTGGTGAGTTGCCCTCAGAGCGATATTAACGTAAGTTCACACACTACGGTTTATTTACCGTATCGGTAATTTTTGTGCACCGAATAGTAATTGTATCGCGTGAACATGCACATATAAAACATATCGATGCTGCAGAGCATCCGGTAAAACGACTGATCTAACAAAAGTTCGATCCGATAAAATGACTTCGATATCATGTGAAGATCTTATGGCTCGATATTCTTGTTCTGAGTAACGTCATAGCCCATATAGTTATTAAGAACTATTAAGCCATTTAATGACGACATTATTGATATTTCCGATATCTAAACTATGTGCTTACCATTTTTATAGCTTCGCTGCGAAATGATTTTCGCAATGCGGAAAGTTCAGTTTCGTGATTCTCCCGTTGAGCTCGTATCTCAGCGATGCGAGTTTTCTCGGCATTTAGAGCGATCTAAATATAAAAATATCTCTTATGAGCGCGCGAGAACTAGAAAGAACGAGGATTTATCGAGAATGTAATAAATCAATGATAAAGCATCTCGAAAAAGATATTTACTTAAAAGTTGCAAATTAAAAGGAACCCATCTGATTAAATTCTCTAATAGAAAAAAATGAACGTTAAATTTGTTAAAATAAAATCAGAAATAGAAGTAGATATTTCTTTTGTGTGTGTGTTTATTATTAAAGTAATCCGTATTTATCATTAAAGTTAATTACTTCTTAAGTTAAGAGAAGCCCCTTTAAGATTTAAACTCTAGAAGTTAGAAGATTTATGTTCTCTCTTACACGCAATTTTTCTTCGAGTTTCTCGTTTTCTGCGCGTTGATTTCGTATTTCCGCTTCCAGACGGCGCGCATCACCGCAGGAAGAAATACCATTGGTATTGCGAGTAGTGCTCGCTTGCGATTTCACCAATTGTTCGAGTCTTCGTATCGTGCCCTCAGTTTCAACTAAGCGTTTTCTGAGGGTTGACAATTCACGCTTGTGACTCTCGTCTTTCACGGGATCCGATTTGAACGGCGGCGACGGCGACGGCGATGGCGACACAGATTGAACGATCCTGAAAGAAAATATCTTCAGGATGATATTTTCTCTTTTTAACGCCAATTAAACAGTCGGGATTCAAGTTCCCAAAAATTACAAATTGATTGTTTGTCTACTATGAATCTTTATTTTACTTATTATGAATCTTTAGACTTGAAAATCAAAATAATTGTCATGAAAAATAAAAAAATGAGGTCTTACGATATAATTTTAGGTTCGTAACTAGGTAAGAATATACCTTACCTAGTTTTTAGTTCGGCTATGATCGATTGATACTTGGCAGCCTCAGCAAATCTGACTTCTCTGATGGCAGTTTCGAACTCCCTCTTGGCAATTTTTGCCGCCCTTCGCTCTTCATGTAGCTCTGTTCGCACGTTCGCCAAGTCCTCGCGTAGCCTTCGCGCTCCTTCCTCGAGCCATTGTATCGTTTTCCTTAATCTAGTCGCATCATTTCTTCCCACGCCTGTTTCGCAAGACCGTGACATTCTAACATCTTGCGGATTTATTGGTATAGCCTGATCTTTCTTTTTCAGACGTGACAATGACGAATCCTTTTTATCTTCTATATGTTCAGCCCTTCTTTCGTTGCTTGTCTCACTGAGGGCGAAAAGCAAAAAATTGCATCATGCAGAACACATAATTAATTTCAAATAATATTTTCTGATTAATCGCACGTACGCGAGTCCAACTTATATTTATATATATATATTTTTTGAATGTGACTCACAAAATTAAATACAGGACAATATTATTATGGCAGTAAATGCCGATATTTCGCTTTTAACATAAGGGCTATTCGGATTTTTAAAAAATAAACTTCAATTTATTAAATTTACGGACCGGAAAGATTGTAGACTTTTTATATTTATACATATATTATTAAAGTAATCACTATAATTTACCTTTTTTAAATATTTTTTTTTTAATTCAAAGAATGTCTTTACATTATTGAGACTTGTTAAGAAATTATGAAAATACTTGCGTGACAGTCTTTCTTTTTTGCATAATCAAAACTTTCCTCCATTTAAATAAATTAAATAAATTATTTAAATAAATATCTTCATTTAACTATATCATTATTCATGCATTTTTAACACGCTGATTGTGGATATTTATTACGTGCGAAATTCTGATTAATCGTTGTAAATATTCTTACGCATAGGAATTGCACGACTCGTCGCGTCGCTGCGTTTTCTCAGGGATCTCCGAGTTCGTTGTCAGAGATTCTAAGCGTCGTCGTTTTCTCGCACCCTCCCTGGATGCGAGAATGTTGATTCCAGTCGTTGATTTGTTCGTGTTCGTCGGCTTGACGGTGTCTCCCTCTGAGGAGCTTGCCATCGTCGCTAGTAAAAAAAATCATAGTTATTTATAAACTTGTTCAAATATTTATATACATATATATATATACATATCGCATTTCCATAAGTGTATATAATTAGAGAACTATAAGAAAGAGTATTTTTATTCTTAAAAACAATTTAAAAATAATCGTATTTAGATAATAATATAAATTATTTTGTATGCAAAATATATACAATTAAGAAAATGAGCCTTTCAGTATTGCTATTCTTATCTCGTAAATCTCGAAATCCTAAAGATTTAGCATTTAAAATTCTTTCCGAACGAATTAAATGATTTTATTGTATCAATCTGAATTGCAATAATTTTGTTAACATTAAAAATTTTCCATTTTTTAATTTATTAGACTCAATTAATGGAAATAATATTTTCATTAAAAAATTGCAAACGGGATTGTTTAAAGCGGAACAATAAATCCTCATTAGAATAATAGATATTATTTCCAATACTTTAGTATGAGATATGCATTAAGGCTATTATCTTAAATGCCTTTACTTTATAAAGAGTACGCGAGAGCGTTTTCTTTCAATTGTGCACAATTATGTCACGCAAGAGCGTTTTCTTTCAATTGTGCGGATTCTCTAATTAAACATTTAAACGGTTCAAAGGCCATGCAATGATAACGGGGAATATCATGTAAGCAAAGTAAACTTAGATTCTCACGTAATACTTTTTTAATGTTTATTATTTGTTATTTGGTGAAATTGGAAACGCTCCGTTCTATTTTACAAATTTAAAGCCGCCGTTGAGCAAGAATCGCGACAGAAAAGGACTTACCGTTTTTCGTGAGGACGTAAGAATATCTTAGCCGACCAATCGGACTCGCCGAGTATATTGTTGGATTCGGTGCGGCGGCGAATCCTCCTCGCGAGAGACACCGTCGCCAACTAAGAGAAGCCGAGGCCCTAAACTACGGTCTGCGGTCGCTATATGTGCTAATCGCGTCATCTCGTCTCTTTGGTTCTATTTAGCTCTCATCTCGCCTGTCTCCTCACCGCGTATACCGCCCACTCACTCTAAGTTTGACCAACTGGCCGTTCACGTCCGCTTTCTGCACGAACTTGGTCGCGATCATTTTCGACAAAGTATCTCGATCGAAAAGGGAGAGTTATTTTAATGTATAATGCTAATCAAGAAATATATGGACACAAATGATGTTGAAGAGATTATTATTGTGAACGTTTTAGCATGAAGAGTGAAAGTTTGAGTCACCATTTTCGATCAACGTCAGATCGGACACATTGCTTCATGACATTGATTTATGATGAAAGAAAAGGAAATTAAGAAGGAAAATGACAATAATATTAAATTAATAATAAATAATATAATAACTAATGGTATAAAAATATTTTTTTAAAGTGCAAATAAAATTAATTCATATAATTCCACAATGAGTATGTGAACTATACTGTATTTCCTATAATATATTTCATGTAGAATATTTACATTTTATGTATAATATATTTCACGTAATATATATATTTTCATGATAAATACTAGTTGAAATTACAGCTAAATTAAAACATATATAATATAAATTAAATTGCTTGCATTTCTAATACATTAGAGCAATTAATATTCTTTTTATAAAATATATTTATCTTTTTTTAAATCAGTTAATATTTCTGATATCCTGAATAATTGTCATTAAAGCGTTACAAAAGAAGATCAAGGGATTTTCCCTGCAAATCAGGTTGTTACAAAATCGTCATCAAATGGCTCAGGGTCCCTAAGCCCGGTCCGCGTCCCACGCTGCTGATAAGGGATGAAGAAGGGATGCGAATCGGCCGTTAGCTCGGTAGCGAGAGAGGTCCGAATCGTGTGGGGTGCGGCGAAACTAGAGGAGAGCACAGCTATCGATCGATAGCGACGCCTGTGCAGTAAGCGAGCTCGAGCTACGATCGACGACCGTAGAATCCAGGGGAAACAATCGCGTCGTCTCTTTGACGTAGCTCGACGCGTGCGAGAACGGCGAGTGTTGACAGTGGTTGTTGTTCCATTTCACGTGCTCCTGCCGGCGATTCCGTGGCTCGCCGTATTTCCCTCGCATTCCTGGCCGAGGGACTTCTCCTCTGACTTCGCTGAGCCACGTAGCCGGCTGACAAACACGCCGTTCACCACGGCGGCATCCTCGGCACGGCCGCGTCGAAACGCGTCGTCATGTGGCTGACAGTGCGAGATACATTAGGTGCGCCGAGAGTAGTGAATATTCGTGCGTATTTATAGAACCGCCGGTTCTTCGTTATCGGGGTCTTCCATCGCTGAGTTTGCAGCGACGCTTTAATAATCGGAGTTGATAAAACTCCGAAAAAAAAGCAGATTCTAACACAATTGATATAAATTGGTTGAATGCATATGTTGCCTATAGTCCCATTTAATTAGCGCAGCTTAAAACGTGTAGTTGCGCTACTACAAGTTAGTTTATAACTATGTCTAATCTATAGAAAACCACTGCAAATCAAATAGAGTATAATTACTTATACTTCTATTAATGAAAATAAATTTGCAGAAAAATAATACAATGAAGAAATTAAGTTTAAAATGGAAACAGAATTTTAAAAAGTGTAAAATAATCAAATCGAAAACAAAATGAAGAATATAAATTTCGTTTTTAATATCTTTCATATTTAATTTAAAAAATTTATGGAAACTAAATGATTTAATAGAAAGTACATTTGAACACTGGGATATGAATAGTTTAAATAATCGGAATAAAAAGTTGTTTATAATTTTTGTGTTATTAGAAAAATATATTTTTTTCATTTGAAAAAAAAATATTGAATATTTTCAATTGTTCAACTCTGCTATACACTCGGTATATTTTTTTATATATTATTCTTTTCTACACAGTCTATTTTTCTATAGAACATTTTTAATATGCATCTAAGGCTGCTAACTTTCTAAGTACCCTTAATCAATTAAAGTTGATATTAAAGAGAGATTCGATCAGAAAAATAAAATAATTTATTGATTTTCATCGGGTGACATGTCTGACATGCTAAACGGCCGAGAAAGTCGATATCTGGTTGACGAAGGCGCAGATCGAAATATCAAGGAAATATCAATCAAAGAAAAGTTCTTGAAACTTGACTTCAGAGAATATATAATTATCGATTACATAGCTATGTATGTTGATATTCATACATCATTTGTAGCGATACTTCGCTCTTAGCTAACTTAGTTTAGGAATTGTTTTTTTTTTCACAATGTAGAAAGGAGAATAAAAAAAGTTAACCCAGGTATTATAGTTAATCGATTCTAAGATAGAGATAGAAATAGATAGATAAAGAGAGAGGGAGAGAAAGGTAGCAGGGGGAGGGGAAGAAAGGTGGCAGAGAAGGGGGGAAGAGCGATATAATAATAAATTTCATACTTCGTATATTTCGTGTATCTCTCAAATTATCATCAAAGATCAAATGTTAAAAATTTTTTAAATTTTCTTAATGTGTTTATGAAAAATTAATTTTGACAACAGATTTTTTTAAAAATTTATTAATTGCCCTTTAAAAAAATCCTGAAAAAAGTCATTATTTATTTCTTTTCAGTATTAGATATTTGAATAATTACAACTCTCGAATATCATTTAAAAAAAAATCAAGTCTATTCAAGTTTTTATGTAATTAATAAGTTTATTTCAATTGTACGCTCATTAAAAATATACTTTGCAGAAAATAAAGTGTTTTACAATTGATTGTAATTAAAAATCTCTGTGCATTGTATTTCATATTTTATTTAAAAAAATGAAAATTTCAATATATAAAAATTAAGATATATTGATATTTTATTAGATATATATCCTGATTTTGAAAAAAGTGATTTCGTTTGATACAAAATACTTTCGCTTTTTTATGGCATATACATCATAGGCGTATACATTACGAGACGGATTATACTTTACACGCCTACGTGATGACTACGTTGCAAGGCGTTTAGCACCTTATCTGCACGTTCCAACTCTACAGATTAGATCAAGGACTCGCGATTAGATGATAGTTTCTCCATCTCTATACTAACCCGCAATATGTGCATCATATGTAATCTATAATATCTATTAACATTACAGTCTCACCATAATTATCTTTTCAGGTTATAAATAAATTTACTCCTATGCTACATATTTTCTAAAATAAAACTACAATAATAGTATATTGGCGTCCTACAAAAACTATATGTTTCTAGCTGATCTCTCTGCCTGGTCACTGTTTATTAAATTATGATGTGGAAGCGAGAAGTTGTAAATTTATAGCCTATATCGAAATAAGTTTTATAGCCTATATCGAAATAAGTTTTATCGCACATCAAATTTAATTGATAATTGATAAATTGTAATATGTGCTAATAATTTTCTTTTTAACTCGTGACTTAATAAATACTTAAAAAGGGAATCTTTGATATATTTATTTTATTATATGCGAAAAAAGTCATTGTTCTTATTTCATCTCAGAAAAAAATGATTAATAAGATTTCTTTCTTTCAATTATAGTTATATCGCCGCATATATTATTATGACAGAACAGAAGCTTTAAATACTATTTGGAAAGGTTTCTGTTTAAAAATTAAATTTTTCTTATTTTAATTCCACGTTTCTATTTCTAAGCTGTCCTCTGTGTATTACGTACAGTTGTTACTCTGGAAACGGAGAAGAAACGTCGGACGTTCGGCATGACATAAGTTAGCTACAGCTACCACGCGGAAGAAATTGGAACGGCCGAGGCGCCGTGTGACGAAAAAAAAGATAAATAAGTAAAGAAACGAACATCGAGTGCAAACGAGTGCGAAATGTCCGAGAACGAAACCAAGTCGGCTTCGCCAATACCTACAGTTATGTGCGCGCAATGCTGTAGTAGTGGTAGCAACGATGGCGGTGACGGCGGCGGTGGCGGTGGAGGCGGCGGTGGTCTGGCGACCATGCAATGTGCGGTCCCGCAGGTCACCTCGCGGATGCTGCGCTCGCCGAGTCACGAGAGCGTCACCACCGACCTGTCACTCTTCAGCGTATCGTCGATCGCGAGCGATCTGCGCAGTGCCAACAGGTTGGTCACTTTCAAATCCTATAGCGACGCGCAACTCACCGGACGGGGTCCTTCACCGAAACCGGACTCTCGACAGATTCAGGGTAACAGGTTCGTAGTGCAATTGTGCACGATGAAAAAATACAGCTATCTCATATTGACTTAGTATCTATTCATTATATGCGTTTTATGTTAGACCGGCGGACATTCCTGAGATTTTATGGTTCGAGGAGGAGAACGAATTGATCCGCAGCTGCGGTGTTCTGTCATCAGCGTTGGGATTGCGCAAGAGCTTTAGTACAAGCGATGTGTCGCAGCTTCCCAGCCCGGACGCAGCTGGAGCAGGTGGCCTACGAACAGCAGTATCCGCATTGGCTCTCGACACTGCCCAGCGCAATACCCTGCTGCTGGAACACGCCAGACTCGACCATACCTCGAGATCTTGCAGCACCTGGGTTGCCGTGGGCGAACCCGTGGCCAGTACGTCTCAGCTTCCAAGCCCACATGGTGGAGCCGCGCAGGAGCAGCAGCAACAATCACAATCGCAACAACTCCAATCGCAGCAACTTCAATCACAGCAACAATCTTCTTCAAACGCTCAATCGGTGCCGCAATTACCACCGCAACCACCGGCACCACCGCCACCACCTGTGCCCTTCACCGGAGCGGATCTCGTCAGGTCCGTCAATAAGAAAGTCCGACAAAACTACATACGACGAAGGTTAGTGGTCGATGAAGTCTTTCTTTTTTTATCTATTCACATGGATCTTTTTAATGCTAATGTCTTGGAACAAAAAAAAGAAATAAAATGTGTTTACTTCTGTTAATTGCATAAAATGAAGATTTACTAAATTTCAATTATTTTACCTAGATAAGCTATCATTTTTATTAAATTATATTAAATTATATTTTCTGTGTGAAAAAAATATTTATATGTAAATGTCCTCTGATTTTGATAAGTTTTGGATACTTTATAGTACATAAATCAATGTAAATCAAAATATGTATTTTTATAAGTTTTTAGGGGCGAGAGTGAGAAACGCCTCTTTGAAAAAGACAACTTTTATTTAAATTTCATCAAAATTGAAGCGGAACACTTGTGTTCTCTTATTAATTGAAGTGGATATATATAACTCGAAACGCGTTTTAAAGTTATTAAGAGAGTCACGCCGTTTCAAGTTTCAATAGGAATAGAGCGTTTCATTCATGTTCCATTAGGCTACTGACCACGTACCGCGCTTTGGAGCGCCTCTCGCAGAGTGAATTTAATCTAGACCAGCTAGAAGCGGCAGCTACCGCGGCGCAAAGCTCTCACGGAACCACTTTGCTAGTGCCCGGAACGGCCGCCGGAGTTCCTGGTGCTTCCTTGATCGGGCGGAAGGAGCGAAATCACGCGTTGACGGTACGAGACGTCGAGAGGGAACGTGGAAATCAGCTGTCCAAATATGAAAGGAACATGATGATCTTTAATTGGCTCCACACTTTGGACGACAGCGCGGTCGTAGACAGCGTCGAATAAGAAACAAGAAACATCTCTCCAGCATCTCCCGCAATTCCGACAACGTACGACCTATCGTGCCTAAGTCTCTTCCTCTTCGATATTCCTTTATCGAGGACGCTTCGTTGACCGTATTGTCGCATCTCGGAGAATATCGCTAATATGTAATGATAATATGTTCTGGTTTTACTGTTAGCTGTATTGAATTATGACGTCTAAAGCAAAAAATTATATAAATCTTTCTCTTGCACTATTCATCAAAATAAATTAGTTTTTTTCGACTGCCCCGCTCTCATTCGGTAAAATAGAAAAAAAAAAAATATATATATATATAATTCTCCTCTTGAGCTTTTTCATAAACTCTCGCCCAGCGGATGCTGGGTTTATTCAGATCGATCTTTGCTGAAGTTTTATATCGTTTATTTTATCCTTCCCTCGTTTAGATATTATGGGATGCACTTTAAGTAGTCAAGAGAAAAACGAGTTGACATTCAATACAAATGAAATGCGTATTCGTCAGATGAGAATAAATGATTATATAATTTAATCTGTATGTTAACAAAACATCTTATTTTAACAAAGTCTCTTCTTTAAGGATTTGCATATCTATTTATGAATTGAAAAGAGAATCCGGCATATCTAAACTTATTCTGTCGAATATAAATATGGTATGTGTAAAAAAACTAATTTATTCCAATGTACATTGTGCGAGAATAAATCGCTTCTATGAATGTGATGTACAGTGATGATTTCATATCATAAACGTAATCTCTCATGTCTGATGTCATAATCCAATATGGCTGCAATAATGAGTCAGAAGCTATAAGCTAAAGTAACTATTGCAAGACATCCGTCCCTCCTCGTTCAGCGACACCGATTGATGCCGCTTTAACGAGCGTATCCAAAGCATTTCGTATAAAATGAAAATCCGTTTTATTGGCTATATACAAAGCGCATATATGCATGCAAAGTATGAGCCTTATAGCGAATTGGATAGCTTGATTACTCCACACTGGTGTGCACTAAAGGTACGTAATTATCTAATAAAGAAACGTATATAAATATGTGATAATACAGATGAAAATATAAGATACATATTCTTTTATAGATGCTCTTACGAACGTTAAGAGGATGAAACATCCCCTTGAAAAAGATCTACTTTTATGTTTTAAGTATATTGTTGAAGTAAATGTGAAAAGATGTAAACAAAAGGTCATGGTTTTAAAGTTTCACTTTTTAAAGATGTAAATTTAGAAATATAATATTTTCAAATTTTTTGAAAATGTTATATCTCTCAAAATATTTCGCGTCATTATTATTTTTGGAAATTAAAAAAATTTTTATGACAAAATTAAAGCTTATTTAAAGATAAATTCTATATATAAATACTATATATAAACAATTCTAAAATTTTCAGAAACGATAGTGAGTGATGAGATACTTGCGTGTGTTTCTTCATAAATGCAAAAACATAATGTAAATACATTTCAACCGATAAAATATCCATTACATCATTGTATTATTTAGCTGAACACTAGACACAGACGCGCGCTTCGCGTGCACTATTTACCTTTTCATGTTTTACTTTTTATGATACTTAAATGCTTGAATACTTATTATAAATGCATACAATTAATATTACACTGTCACTATTAACCTCTCGACTGTAACACACAACTGTCAAGATATGCGATGACAGCTACTCGCGAAGTAAACGCAACGAGAAAGCTAATCGTCATCGCGGAAAAGTGGCAATAAATTTCGAGTATCGATATCGTATTAAAAAAAAAATGGATATATTGGCTATTTCATCGGTTAAAATGCTTATGTTCTTCTATTGCATTTATATCTCATATAACGGCCTTTACAGTGTGCATCAGTATGAAATAGTGAAGGCAACTAAACTGGTTATTAGAAACAAATTGAGAAATCGACTTGGAGATATTCCTGCAGTATGAGGAGTATACGCTTGTTCGTGTACTTTTCGCATAATGATCAACTAATTAGGGATCTTTTATCCGTATTTTATCTAATAATTTATTGATTAAATTAAAGAAATAACTTTTGAGATTAGAGATATTTCTACGATATAATAACGATAACAACATGATTACAATATTTTTGTGCGGGACTTCATGGAACTTTTTCGTAGAAAACTCCTCCACAAATCAGTATTCGCAAATTCAGTTTGCCAAAAGATTTAACATTACGAACTTAGAGATTTTAATAATCAACAATTTAACAGTTTAATAATCGTAGCGAAGTTTGCATGGAAAAAAACAACGTAGAAACGAGAGAATGTACATCTTATGTTAAGTATTTATAGACACAGTTATAGACACATATCGATAAGGAATTTTTAATCAACGGAACGTAAATATATCGAGAGATATCAAACTGTTGATTAGAACGACGAAATTTTATTAACAATTGTAGACTGAGAACCTTACGTTTTGCATTTCCAATTTGCAATTGCACGATATCCGAAATCGAAAACGATATCGTGTGAATATTAACGATGCGAGACGCAATCTATTTGTGAAATATGAACGATGACACGCACGATTTAATGTATTAGGACTTTTGTGATTGTATGTCCGGTATGTGGAGAACTAGTCGTCTGAAATTCCATTTATTCTAAATGCTATATGAGGAATTTATTTATATCGAGATAAAATGTTATTCGGAGTACATGCCTAAAAATATTTAATTCTATGCGTGTTCTTCATGAAAGTCTTAATTATCCAGGATAAACAGAAAATCCGGAATAATTATACTTCCTGCCTGACTAATTAACGACAGATCACATCAGTATTATGCGCCACGTTCAGAGAGATACCAAAGAAGTGTTTTTGGAATAGTAAATGGATGTGTGATCACAATTAATGTGCTTTTATGTATATTAAATGTTTCGCCCCTTCCAAATGTAATATTCGCTAACATCGCGATATTATCTGATGCAGAATGAAACAAATATAAGATTTATTAAGTATTCCATTCTACATATATGCATAGACCTTGTCTTTATAATTAAAGATAAGAAATATGGAAGAAGGTAAGGAAAAAATGCAGGTAAGGAATTGCGATGCTGAATTCTTGTTATTAATATAAGGAATGAAGAAAAAGAATTTAAACTTTACAACTTATAGCTTATCTATTTTTCTACACTTAGGATGTAAAAGATTACAATACTGGCAATATGCACATCAATTAAAATTTAAATGTTAATTTAAATGTTAATTTAAATTTCAGCATATAAAAACTATTGTTATTTTAATTTTTTAAATAGAATTTTTGACAAATCCAATTATTATTATAATGGAAATCAAAACCACAATCCATTAATTAAAAAAAAAAATGTTTGGGAAATTTGTTTTTCATTTGAATTATCATTTTTATTAATGATGCAGATAGAAGTAGCTTGAAAGATTAATTATAGAGAGAAGGCGAAATTTAAACAATAAGTTTCAATGAAATGTATTTTTTAATAGTATAGTAAAAATATAGAAAAAAAGCAAAATTTTATAAATTATTATTACATAATTTTTACAACATACATATAGCTTTTTCTGATCCAAATTTTTAATATATTGGCTAAGCAAATATCATTTTTTACACTGCAATCCATTTTCGGCAACAAAAAATTCTGTTTATAATTTTACATAAAATATATCCTATAATTTGAAGAACTTTTGAAAAATTACAATAAACATGTACATATACAGAAAATACATATCAAAATACACGCACACACACACATAAAAATGTATAGCAAATAAAATTAAATATAGCATTCTATCTTAAATCTTAATCTATCTGAAACATATACTGTCTCTAATGTGCTATTGTGGACTTAGTAGTTATGCTTTTATTGAATGTAATCAAATTGCTTAAATATAACATTTGATATCTCTAATCCCATTCATCTAGTGAAACTAACATTTCATTATTTCAAACACAGAAAAGTTAGATACAATCATGTTCAGAAATGTGATTCATACGCACATGTAAAAAATAAAAATTTCTAAAAATTTCATCTTTTATAAAAAGAACTCTTTTAGAAAAGAATTCCTAGGATAAGAAGAATTTCAAAAACTACATTTGAATAAATGTCTGTATTTTTTATTGCTTCTCAAGAGAATATTCTTTTTTTAAATTTGAAGTTTATAGATCATTTTGGATTTACAAAACTCTTGCTTTTATTTACGTTACAACTTTTTTTTATTCAAAATAATTGTCCAGAAATGATCGTCTGAAATAAAATCTTTCTCTACGCATATACAAATGTGTATGTGTAGCTATATGAATAATATTGCTCTTTGACTGCTTCTAATCTAAGTTTCAAGATGCTAACATAATTTAACAAATTTTAAAAACACGCAAATTGAATACGCAAATATTTCATTGAAACGCTTTAATGAACAAATGAAATTAGAAAAAGATTAGCATGTATTGTTGATAATCAAAAATATAATAAGATTCTATACTATATACATTTTATAACAGACCTTGTCTTTTGAGATCTTCGTATGTTTTACGATTGACTACATTGCCAAGCGAATCTTCGAATTCTTCTTCCTGCTCTGGTTGCCATCGTTCAGCTTGTTTCTGTGCTTTCAGCTTTTCCCACAGAGCGAGAGCGTCTTCAATCTGAGTGACATTAGCAAAGTGTGCTGTATTCGGAATGCCAAGACAACGCATGCCATGTGCGTGTCTCCATTCTGCAAAGTGTCTTTGGAATGCTTTCGGACCTTTATACGTAAAGTTTCCACAAATCTCGCAGTTGTAACTGATATTTAAACCGTGCAGTTTGTACAACCAGTAAGGTATAGGCTTTCCGTCCCAACCCAATGGTAAATTCTTTGGGTTATATGGAACTTCATTGTCATCCTCTTCTTCTGATTCGCTTGCACTTGCTTCCGCGTCGGAATCTCCTCTTTCACCTTCGGTTCTCGCTTGTTTTCTTTGTACGTTCTCCTTCGTAGCCACTCGCTGACTGGATACTAATTCAGCGAGCTTGTATGCCTGAGCTTCGAGTCGTGCAATCTCCTTTTGTTTCTCGGAATCTTTGCCCTTAGCCGACTTTCCCTTTCGATTCTTGGCTAATAGGTTGGGATCTAAGGAAGCTTCGCCTTTTGTACTGAAAAGTCTTTGGGCCCGTTCCTCGAGGGTACCTCCACACTTGAGTCCTAACGCCATCAAAGCGGATTTTAATCTGTCTAAACCAAGAGACGCTAATTCTTCCCATGATGAAAATGCGGAAAGTTCCAAGTGCGCTCCCACGTGAGTCAGAGCACTTCCAGTTTCCTTAGGCCAACCAGGAAAAGTATTCTTCTCCCACTGAATTTGAAAATCTCTGTTGGCTTCTTCAATCTCTGCACTTATGTCGAGCAAAGGCCTCACTCTGTTTAGATAATCTGACAGGTACCCTAAGAGAGATTCTACATATCTCTGATACTCTGCATTCTTTCTTTCTCTAGGAATGTCGAATAAGTGATCAAAGGTTGATAGGTAAGTTATATAGTCTATCTTTTCTATTCCCTTAAGATTAATATATTTTTGATAACATTCGTGAAGATCAAGGTATTTTCCATAACCCTCCTCATCTGTAAATTCGACAAGATTGGACAGTTCTTCGGTTGGATTTTCTCTCATCTTAGCCAACTCCTCGAATTCGACGGACATAGGAACGCTGATCTCATTAGGATGTCGTCGATAGAATTCCTTTATGGACTTCAGACGTGAATAAAATTCTGAGAATTCATTTGGACCAGAGAGTGCTTGAACCTAAAACAATAAATAAGGAAATAGAATTTATTTTTGAGTTCACGTGAGAAGATAGCCGTTAGAAAGGTTAGGAATCATTAAAAATAAAGATTTTAATATTTTTGTATAACCCTAATATATAACCTATAATATCTAAATCTGTCAACGTACTTCCTCTTTTCTCTGTCCATCCTTATCCTCATACAAGTCCTGCAAATGCATTGTACTGTCCATAAACTGATCCAACAACATTTTCAAGCGATGCTCCGAGTTGATGTTCTCACGATGTCCCGCCTTTTTGTGCAACATTTCCTTCACCATCGCGTCCATCAACCGCTCCCTTTCTTCATGATATCGTCGCTGTTGTTCCAATATCGTTTCCATTTTTCCTTTTAAATTCAATTTATTTTGATCGACTCAAGAACACGCTAAATCAAATTCGATTCTTTCACAGCAGTGACCGAACTCCGGAATGGAACTATGGAAATGGAACATTCGTGTTAAAAGACTGTTCTATCGTTGGTAGCGACATCATAAGATGATTTCCAAAATATGAACTACATAGTTGCTTACCGGGTAATATAAATTCTTACATATGAATTAAATAAATTATTTATTTCTCAGCTTTTGTTGTTATTTAAAAACTACTGTTCGAATTTAGTAACAAAAAATTATTATTTCTGGTACAAAAAATCGTGTTGTAATATATTCCGTTACACAAATTCTCTCTCTCTTTCTCTCTCTCTCTCTGTGTCTGTGTGTATAAATTAAAAAAATTATGTTTTTATTAACAAATTATAATCGCTTAAATTAATTTTAGGTATTTTTAAATTATTCGAAACGTTACGTTTAAAAATACATAAAAACAAAGAAAGATATCTTAAATGGAAATATTATAGATAATTCGAAACATTAATTTAACATAAAGAAAGATAATTTATATAAATTATTATTTAATTTATAACATATCTCAATATTTGTTTTTTTAGTCAATTTTCTAAAGAGAAAATGCTAGTGTGTAGTTACTAAAAGTTTATAAAAATAATTTTAATGAAATTTAATATATCAATTTAATCAACTTAATGAATTTACTTACCCTATAATGCGGTATATATAAAAAGAAGTTCTGCAAACTAATAGAGGAATAGTGCATATGTGTATTAAAAGGATATAAATAAAAATTCAGTAAATAGAAAAGTAATAATAGCTTTTTTATTCTAATGTTAAAAAAAAAATGAAA
This sequence comes from Cephalotes varians, assembly GCA_037157785.1. Taxonomy (NCBI): domain Eukaryota; kingdom Metazoa; phylum Arthropoda; class Insecta; order Hymenoptera; family Formicidae; genus Cephalotes; species Cephalotes varians. The sequence goes on from JANQDE010000003.1 coordinate 3,319,308, forward strand.
TAATGATGTTTTATTATTTGTAAACATTCATCAGTATAAAAATTCATCAACACTTACATTTAAAAGTACGTGTGGCAATCGCGTAATACGTATTACGTAAATATTTAAATACTGTAAATATTGGAATTAACAATGCAGAAAAAATTAGTGTACGTGACTGGAAAGAAGGTGATAAAACGCGACTAGGGCTATAAAAATAAAATTAGCGGTGATTGCGAAAGAATTTGAGCACGTCTCGACGTGACTGAAAAGCTCCTTATAGGCAAGCACTGACTTCTTCGTCGACGATGTGGGAAGCAAACCGGACGACGAATCTTTGAAGAGAAGATTGATTGTGTTGTTGAATGGTCCGTAAATGTGAATTGGCCTTCGAGCGCGTACGCTATATCCTAGCCAATCTTCCAGCTTTAATAAAGCCAGAATAGTATCCATTCTAGAGATTTCCATGGCATCCTTTTTACGACCAACAATCTAGAATATCACAATTTATTCGATTTGCGCAAAGAAATGTTAAACATGAATGCTTACATTATATAATTTTTTGATATCTTAAACTGATAAAACTGATATTTTTGTTTTTGTTCTATATCAACATATTTTTTTTTATTTTCGTGTACATAAATTTTTTTTACTCAATAATTAATGATAAAATAATGCAATTACTGAATCAAGAAAAATACTAAAAATATTTAACAAAAATTCTCAATTTCTTCGTTTCTTCATTGAAAATTTTGATTAAATGACATAAGCTCTATAAAAAGTTTTACATAATATATTTTTAATAAATTAATTTAAATTAAATAATTTTTTTTAAATATTAAATATATATAATTTAATATTAAATATATTTTTTAATATTAAATATATATAATTTTTTCAATTATTAAACAATTATTAAATTTCAAAAAAATTATTTACCTCACTGTCAATTGTCACCGATAATGCGCAGAAATCATCAACATTAAATCCTGGATATTGAGCCAAACTTCCATTTTTGCATAAAATACGGTACATACTTGAATCGGTACGGTATATATCTATATATATAATTATAATTTAATAATTACTAACTATTAAATAAAAAATTATTAAGAATTGAAAAGTGACATTGTTTAAATTTAAATTAAAAAAGTTTTCTCATGAATAATCATGAATAAAAACTACAAAAATAAATATTACAAAATAAATTTGAAGAAAAATATTTGCAATAATATTTGAAAAATTTGTGGATTAAATTAAAAACATATTCTGTAAACTACTGATCTTCAAAATTAAAAGAATTATAAATATTTGAATTATAAATATTTTCTTAAGCTTCTATATATCTATAATAGTGATGATTGTTTTTTTACCACTGAGAAGATTTGCTCTATCGATAAACGCTATGTCACCAGCCCCTTCATTGATGCATCGTATGGCTCCATTATCGCCGTAATAGCGATTAGTTTCATTCACTGCGCAAGACGTATTATTTTGATATCTACAAGCCGAACAAAGTTTAGACGTTACGTCCGAGGGGATGGCAGTGCGCGAATGGTCGAAATCTTCTATCCCGGGGGTACAAGCGCCAGACAACAGTTCGGATACCAGTAACGAATAGTCACAATTATTAGATGAGATGATATTGCTGGTTCTAGCGACATTGATGAAACTCAACCAGCTGAGTCCGCCGTATTCAGGGAAACATACTCTTTTATCCTTTAAATCGTCCCAACTCTTTATAGGATAATTATCGTCACTAGGCTCACGTATCACCGCCAATGTCACACTATTCTTATTCATTTCGGTTTCGCTGTACAGAACCGTCGACATGTCATAAATCCTGTAAGCAAAATAAAAAAAGAACGTTAAATAATTTTACGTAGACGTTTCTAAAAGTTTTGTCGGTATTAAAAATTTTCTGCTTACGTTCGTGCCAGGAAACCGTAGTTGGAATCAATGACGATTATATCTGTTCGATTTTCTTCTATATCGCGGAAACATTGAAATGTGGAAGTTGAATTAATGCAAGAAATGCTCGGTGCCACACCGAGAGTCTTCGCTGCTTTCGCTACCCACTTGCACTTATTGGTCTCCAGATCGCCTATCGTGCACCAACGAATGTGCTTTCCGCAAGTTCGAATATTTTCAATATCGATGTCTCTTCCCGTGCTCAAATACGAAGCTATGGACGTTATCTGCATATCGAAAGCCCAACTATCTTCTTGTATAATTTGGCTTAAAGATTTTTTCCATTCTTCTACCTGCGGATATTTTAGCCATTCCAACAATTCAGGTTTAAGAGAGTCTGCAATTTGGCTGAAAAAAGAGAATTAATAATCAAAATATATTCAATGGGTTATTTCAAGAAAAAATCTAAATAATTTGTATGATTTTTAGAATATATTTTCAATATTTTCGGAAAATGAAAGAAAAATTATTTTTTTTCTTATTTATTTTCGCTGCTATTCGTTTACTTTCTAGCTGCGACGACGCTCCATGGTTGTCGAAGCCACGTACAAGGATTTTCTGTGGATAAAGGAAGAACGTTGCCGCCTCGACATAAAAATTCATACGACTCATTTCTCTGGAACATATAGGTAATAATAGCATAGAATGAACTAATGTAAATAATCAATAACTATACATGGGTAGTTCTACGAATTGCAACTCAGTAACCGTTTTGTAAATAAAGATGGAACATCCTACTTACTCCAAGGTATTTTTGCACGTAGTGAAGCGCTACGTATGCCACTTTACCATTACCACGAGTTAGACATTGCAAAGCTCCGAAATGTCCATGATGTTCTTTATTATCATAGCTACAAGTTGTTTTGTCGTCACAAAGAGCACACAATTCTGGATAGTTCTCCTCTGAGAAATAATAATATGATAAATATTAATATTTATTAACTATATATTTTTTAGAAAGTCCAATTTTTATTCTTGAACTTACGTTATCTTCAAAATAACTTTAAGTTTTCCTTTTTTTTAAGTAGAAGTTTATAATAGGTAATTGATATAATTGATATCAGAAAATTTATCTTAATATAAAAATCGACTTACTTAGTACTTCATCCATGAAGTTATCTGAAGTCCATTCTCCTGGCCTACAAGCTTTTCCAAAGAAATTTCTAAGATTTTTGATCTCGTTCTCAATAGTGATTACGTTATCTTGGCACTGCGGAGGATTCACTGAGTTTTCAAAATACTTGAGAACATAATCATTAAACCATTGAGCTTTGCTAAAACCAGGATGGCAAAAGCCACCATCTTTCAAACGTTTGAGACGTTCGCCAGGAAGTAAGGCTATCTGCATCAAATCTTTAGGAACTACTGCCACCATTTGGAATTCAAATTCCTCTGTAGAAATTAAATTATGTTTATATTTATACTTTTTTATCAAGATACGAAAACGTAAAACCGAATTTAGGCTTTTGTTTTCAATATATAATTTAAGAAAATATTGTAGTTATTTTAATATTTATTTTAATATTCGATTTAATCCTTATTTAATAATAATAATTTATAATAAAACACACACACACTATACTAAAAAATACAATTGAGAAATTTTTGACTTTAGTTTTCACTTAGTTTAGAGAAGACTGTTAATTATAAACTATAGTTCTAAAATAGTCGGATTTTAAAATCTAAAGAATATATCTTAATTAATTTATTCATTATTAATATTTTATTTAATTTTAAATTTAAATTTAATATTAATTTTATTATTAATTTTTAACTCGATAAAGCTGTTAACGTATTAATTTTTAACAATTTCATACTTGTTACTAATCCTAATTTTTTATTCGTTATAAATTCAAATTCAAACTTTGCTCGTCTATACATCTAACATCGCGCTTATAAGTAGATAATTTCATTGTATTCTTCTCAAAGTTATTGACTACCTTCCTTTCTGTCCTTATGCCTTAATTGAAGAATAGATTGAATGTTAGATGGATAGAATTGGTACGTCAACAACAATTCTTCTGCATTAAAGATACCGAAGTCAGCTTCGCCTTCAGCTAAGCGAATAGCGCACTCGGCGCTATCCGCAACGCGCAAACACGACACTCTTTCTCCTCGTTGCACAGCGAAGCATGCATCATCGCCTACTACATCGACCGGTGCGCAGAATTTGTCTGAAAAATCCCGAATTAATCGAGACATACAGTTAGTTATTTACTAGCGAAATTTATCAACACTTTGACGTAGACACCATTAAAATATAAGAGAAAAAGAGAAAAAAAAAGAAATAATTTAATGGAATAATTTAACTAAATAACTAATTAAAAATAATAAAAATAATAAAAATGATTGTGAAAAAATACTCTTTATTTTCTAATCTTTTGAATTTTAAATACTTAATATATTTTTAATGATTTTATTCAAGTTTATTTCAAGTTCTTTTTAATTAAGATAATTCGTAGTGATATATATCATTATGAATATTTGATCTTACATTTATTGCACCTAAGTATATGTCTGTTTATCATATCAAGCGTCATAGAAATTTAATAAAATTTTCGAGAAGATTTACGTTATAAAAAAATGACGGTTAAACAGAATAAATACAGATTAAATACAAATTAACTTTACGTTACAGATATATCAATTCTTTTAAGCATATGCATTGTCTAGATTACTTACATAAATAATGTAATAATTTACAATATGTAATAATAACTATAATGTATCTTATATGACACGATCATGTTACGTCAATTGCAATCAAAGTAATTTGATCAATATCTATCTATCTGCTTGATAATATCCAATAATACAAAGGATAAGCGTTATCATAAACTGCTGACTTAAACTTTTCAAAAATTAATCATACATCTTAATTGGCGAATGAAAATGAATCCGTTATATATAATTTTTTATTCTATCTTTTAATAATATAAAGATTCAGAACATTTTCAGAATTAACGTTCAAAATCAATGTAACTTTCGCATATTTAAACATCATATATCATTTTTTGTTCCCTTCTTAGGTTTTGCATATGCAAATAATAATATAATAATATAAATGGTAATATATTAATTACTACATATTTGTCACATTATTATTGAATTAATATTATGCTTCGATTATTTTCTTTGACACTTTGATATTACATTCAAAAAAATTAGAAGAAAAAGTTAATATAATATTAGTATACGATACATTTTACAATATAAATTGTTTCAAAAGTTACATATATTTTTTTGCATGATTCTAGTATGAACAATATGATTGATTTCGTTATCAATACGTCACGAATTGGACTTTGCCACAGTATAAAGCTTAGAGATACGCAATTTTTGTAATAGCATATAATTTTTTATTTGCGGAATATTCCCGATAAAAATACAGTAAAAAAACTTATTAATCTGAAAATATTGAATATTACATATTTAATATTAAATTTATTACGTATTTATAATACCAAATTTAATAGTATTTTATATTTAATATCAAATTTAATGTTATATATTTAATAACTATTACAAATATTTAAAAAAAAAATTATTAAATTATCTGATAATAAAATCATTCATCATGTAATTTTAAACAGTTTCTGTACTTTTAATTTTGCATTTAGATAGATATATATTTAAATGTGAATTATTTGTATTCGAATATGAATTATTTTATACTGACATATAAAAATACAAAAAATTAACTAGAACTTTCCCATAAATAGATGATTTCATTAAAATATGATGAATAGAAAATTTTTATAAAATAGATTTTTTCGCTTACATTTCTGTTCCGCACTTGCAACTGCAACAAGCAAAATTATCCAAACGAGATTCCTCATTGCTGATCTGGAGGCAATATCCAGCGAGAGTTTGATACGAACTGGAGCGATTGAATCGTTTTTTCAACATGGATAGCAAAAGAGGAACTAGGTGTGCCTCTTCACACAGACCGAATGATAAGAAGCCTCTGATAACGAACGCACACGCCCTATATATATACCGTATACCGATACACGTATACCGATGTATTACTATTATCATTTCTGGAACCATGTTGTCCTATCCTTCAGGGATCGAATCGTTCGTGCAAACTATCGATGATGGAAACAGCGCGGCATTCATCACAAGTTTCGATGTATTTTAAGAATACTAAAGTCCGATGAAATTCTACATATAATTTTATAATAAATACATTAACATAAATTATATTTGTAACTAAACACATAAGTAAATCAAATATGTTATAAATTCAAAGAAACTTATGTTCGGAACTAATCGGAAGTTCGAGATATAGTTATACATGTAGGTGTATACGATTTAAATTATTTAATGATCTTTTTATTTTTGAATCTATTATTACGACTTTTTTTGAGAATTCTCAATAAATGTCTTTAATATAATATTTCGTGGCATATATGAATTGGTGTTTCTTTAATTACGTCATGATGAAAAATGTTGAGTCATCAATGACGAATATTCCAAGATACAAATTTCCAAGATACTTCAATAACGTATTACTTGCCTATCAAATGATAATAACTTTCCACGAAAGTAATACGACTTATTGATGACTAAACGAATACTTCTTGGAGATGAAACATTTGTTAATGTTAATTTCTCAATTTAAATTTGTAAATTTTTCTCTCTCTCTCTCTCTCACACACACACACACACACATCTAATATAAAGAGAACATACAAGTATTGACATTCTTAAGATTTATTTGTTCTGAAAAGTGTAATTTTAACCAAGCATCAATGACAAACAATACAAACCACTTTCCAACAGCCAATGAGTATTATACGATTTTCTTTGATTAACACATATTTAATGCGCCGGGACATATATGCGGCATATAGTGTAAACTGTCCCCGACGCATATGTGTTAATATAAATATAAATAAAAAAGATACTCTCTCTCTCTCTCTTTCTCTCTCTCTCTCTCTCTCTCTCTCTCTCTCTCTCTCTATATATATATATATATATATATATATATATATATATATATAAATCTAAAGTAATCTATGTACACGACACGATAAAAAAATTTTAAGGGATTTACAGTGTAAATTAAATTCACAATATCTAAGATTTTTTATGTATATATTTACTTGGATTATTTAAAGTCATATTTAAAATAATTCCTACAAATCCTATTCAGATTTATTCTACTCTAATTCCGAATCCTTCTAATATAGAGAGATAAGGAAAATGACCAACGTATACATACCTTTGTATTGAAAACATAATGTGGCACAGTACTTTTCAGTCTACACTTTTTTGTCTTTGATAATAAGGAAACGGCATTCACGTATATTCTATTGTGACTAGACGAACAAAATATGTAATTTCCTGTGTTGCTATAAAAATTATGCACGTACGAGTATCAGAATAATTTTTCAGATAACTACGAGTATATAGGGAGCCCCAATGGTTGCGTTCGCTTAATTCTGCGTCGTGAGAGAAATAATTTTAATTTTTATAAATAGTGATTACTCTTTAGGAATGTTTGCATTGACAACACTAATTACAACGATCCTCGGTACGTTTGTACATAATAAAGCGGACCATGATTGCGTTATATTGAGGATATTTAATCTCAGTGTATCAAAGAGTATTTGATATTGTGTAGCTAAAGTGTGTGACACAATGTGGTGACGCAATCGCGACGGGGTCATTAATATTCGAGTTTGCAGGATTTAATAGGATATACGTTACCACAGAAGAGAATAACCAAGTGTATTCATCATTGACATTTATTTGCGTGGACGGCACCGTAATGCCATTAGCGAACGTTTGCGATGGTATCCCTCATTGTCCGGACTCGTCGGACGAAGTCGGAACATTGTGCCGTCACGTTATGTAAGAAGATATTTCCCGTTAACTTTTCTCATTAGTCACTAAACAAGGAATGTCGCAAAGAACGGATATTCTTCCAACTTAAGATAAAATGGTTACAGTACAGATAAAGTTTCTTTTTATTTAACTATAATACGTTTATATTCTGTCATGCTCGAGAAAAGTTTTAAACACTTTTTACGCATTCGACACTTTATTATAATGTTGTGGCATTCTTCTGCTAAAGTATTTTTATCTCGGTATCTTGGAAATAATGTGTATTTATGAATTTACGTATGCGCATCCACTTTCATACACGCGCGCGCACTCATACATAATACTGCATACATAATATTTTTCTCGGTATAACAGACATGGAGTTAACTTGAATATAACAATTGTTAGGAAATATCATATATTATTAATTTTTTTTTGCAGGTGTCCCACGTATATGTACAGATGCAATTATGGTGCCTGCGTGAGTCGCACGGCGCGATGCAACGGTCTGGCGGATTGTGTGGACGCTAGCGACGAGATCGTTTGCGATCGAGATGCCAACGATGTTTGTTCCGATAGAGATTTCCAATGTTTATCTACTGTTTATCAAGAGTGCATATCCTTCGCCGAGGTGTGCAATGGTCTGTAATCGTTAGATTAATTTTGATAAGTTGCTCCGACGTAAGATCATGCGCAACATAAGGATAAGTAATTTATTTGTTTTGCACTTGAAAAATTTTATGTTTGTATTCTCTTTCTATCAGGCTACAAAGATTGTTTGGATGGAAGCGATGAAAATGCGACAATCTGCCGCGAATATACGTGTCCCGAGCACACGTTCCGTTGTTCGTACGGAGGATGCGTTCATCAGGAAGTGGTTTGCGATGGCGTAAAGGATTGCATCGATGGCACTGACGAGGACTCGAGCACATGCGCGGCTGTTGACTGCGAGGGTCCAGAATGTTTGCAATGCCGGTTGGTATATATTTATTTTTTGTTGATTTAACAATTTAAAATTCTGATAATTTATATTCTATTTTTGTAGAGATCAAGAATTCGCATGTGAGAACAGACGGCAGTGTCTACCGATAGTTAAAGTGTGCGATGGTACTCGGCACTGCGCAGATGCGTCTGATGAAAGTGCAAAGCTGTGTGAAGCACGTGAGTACGTACGTCGAGTATAATCCGGATCGAATAATTCCCCTGTAATTTTAATTTCATAAAAATTTAAAATTCAAGAGAATTATATTATTTTATTAAAAATTAAATTTTTATAATAGTATTTGCATTATTTTATTCAAATAAACAAAAATTTCTCTACGAAGTATCCATTTCCAAAATGTGAAAATTATTTTTCGCGAGATTAGTTTAGAGATCATTAATTTTTCTTTATTTTTACAGATGTCCTGAAAATTGGTTTCGCTGCGCTTACGGCGGATGTATTCGGCCGGAGCTGAAGTGTAATTCTCGACTTAATTGTCACGACTGGAGCGACGAGGACGAGTCGCTATGCGGGATAACGCTACCCCAAGGTGCCTGTCGGTTGCCTGCCGCAAAAGCGGGGACACATTACAGCGTAAGCGGATGCTCCAGATGTCGGCCGGGCGAAGTTGTTCCCGAGCTCACACGCCTTGATTATACCTGCGACGTTGAAGGCACCTTGCAGGGTGCCAGTGAAATTTATTGTCAGAATAATCGGTGGTTTCCCGGTATTCCGAGTTGTATTTTTAGTAAGTAACGTTTTTTCCGCGACTGATATGAGACTTGTTATCTATCAAATAATTATTTATTTATACAATTGATCGTGTGTAACATATTTTAGAAAACGAGACAGAAGGAATAACGTGTCCGGCGCCGTCTGATGCGCATGATGCGATTAGACGATGCGAGGCGATGTGGGGTCCTCACAAGGGATGGTTGCCTTGCGACCGGGCTCTTCCGGTCGGCACGCGGGTTTTCCTCGAATGCCCGGCATTTTACGAGCGTCGCAAAGGATCCTCCAGTGTCATGTGCCTTCACGATGGCACGTGGAGTCAATCGCTCCTGAGTTGTACTCCTGTCTGCGGGATGAGAGACTCCACAGGTTTGACAATCGACAGGTTGCTCACTTTCAATGAAAACACTAATTAAATATGTCACCATTTATAAAACATTCCTTAAATAGCAAGTATGATTATAATTTATACTTTTAGAGTTAATGAATCATGATTTAAAATTATCACACTTGGAGCAAAATGCACGAGCAGTCTTAGGAATTCTTAACAATGGTTTTTGTTTCTTAATCATGCAAATAACTTTTTTGCCAATATAAATGGTAACCAATTTAACTAATTTAAATTTTTTTAACTTGTTTAATTTGTTAACACTCTTAGCGGCAGCATTAATCGTAAAGGGGTGGCGCGTTGAGGAGGAAGAGACATTGCCATGGCAAGCCACTCTCTTCTCGCACGAGGATGGTCAATGGAAATTCTTTTGCGGCGGCACGTTGATAGCGGAACGCGTTGTGTTAACCGCTGGCCATTGCGTTTGGAAAACCGCGGCGGATACGATGCGCGTCGCTTTCGGGATACTCTCAAGTGACTTAAGTCAAATAGGGGAAAACGCGCAGGTGATTGACGTTGAAAGCATCGAACTGCAGAACGCCTATCGAGATCATGAGAGTAACTACGGCTCGGATATTGCGTTGCTGATTTTGAAAAAAGCCGTGACTATTAACTCGATTGTTGGACCAGTTTGTGTTCCTTGGCATTCCGATGCGATATTATTAGAATACCAGCGAAACGGTGGTCTTGGATTAGTTGCCGGTAAGTCTTGATCTTGCATTAAAAATTTGATAAAATTAAAGAATAAAGTTATTGAGAAAATTGAACGTTTTATTTAGAAATATGAAATTTCTTATTTTTTTTATGCGTTCAATAAATTTTTATATTTTCTTGTCTCATTTTACGCATGTATATTGCTTAATGTATACAAAAATTACGTAATGCATTTTTTTTTAAAAAAAGAATACATTAATATTTATTTCCTTTTAAAGATAATATTTTTATTATTATACTATACAGTGCTTGAAAATAAAATGTTCAACAAGTTTAAAGATCACCAATTAAAGATTTAAGAATCTAAATTATTGTATTAATTTGATAACAATAAATGAATTTCTTTAACAATTTCTAGAATCTTTTTCAGGTATGGGACTGACGGAGAACGATACATTTAGTTCAGTATTAAGGATAACTACAATGAAAATTATTTCCGACGACGAGTGTCGCCAAAACCAAAATAGAGATTTTCGAAAATATTTGACTTACACTTCCTTTTGTGCCGGATGGGCGAATGGTACTGGGGTGTGCAATGGAGACAGCGGCGGGGGTTTGGTGCTTCAGCGGCCAAATTCCAGTGTCTGGGAAATTCACGGAGTCGTCTCCGTGAGCCCACGGAAATTGGGTACCAGTGTATGTGATCCAAACTTTTATGCTGTTTTCACGAAGGTACATCAAACACATATACATTTATAAATTATAAATATATTACGCTCTATCTGTAATATAATTTTGTCATTTGCAAGAGATTCTTAAAATTTGTTATATTTCCTATAATAGGTATTCCTTTACGCACATAACTGTTATTTATTATATTGACAGATTATATTATTTACTTAATGTTAATAGATTACATAATTAATAGATTAATTAACAGATTATGTAATTTATAATATTAGTAGAGATTATATATTATTTTGTTTGATGTTATTACAGGTTTCTATGTACACCAATTGGATTCATGAAGTTATCGAGAGCATACCTACAATCGGTTTACCTAATTTTGATCAACAACCAAACAGGGATGATATCATTGTTTAACAATCATAAGCTAAATTGATTTTAATTATAATATATATTTAAAATTAAAAAGCATAAATGTGTATGTGTGTTTATTATACACGTAATATATAATATATAATATTTTAAAGTATTAAATTTATGTATACATATGTATGTACGGATGTATGATGCGCACATGTATAATTTGAAAAATTATTTTATTATTATGTATAAGTTATCGATATGTTATATCGATAAATTGTTTCTATTATCCCTTATTTCATTTTCTTGAAAACAAAAGAATATTTTACTACGAACAGACATTGCAGAAATGAATAGCATGAATATTGACAATATGTTAAAACAGAAATAAGATTTTCAATTTTGAAGATATTAATTGAAGATATGCATCTTTAAATAATTTGCCTGATCGTTGAATCTCTTTTCGATAAGTATTACAATTTCATACGTCGGTATGACAAATCTTTCAACGATAAGCGTAAGTATAAAAGTAAAACGAACGACCTGTTTTAATGAGTTAAATGCAACAAAATGAACAAAATCAAAGATTTATAAACAGAGATCAAGTTTAAACCAATTTTTTAGAAGAAATAAAATATTTTTAAAAATTGATAAAATTTGCTACATTTGTACAATATTTCTATCTAATGTCATTTTTCACAAAGATATTTTAATTTGTATGTTAATATTAGATCACAAAATCGATCGTTTCGATACAAGAAAGACAGAAAATACAGACTGCACCCACTACAGATGAATTAGCAACAGGTATAAGATACGATGATGTATACATCTCACCGAGTTATATAAAATTCAACGAAACCTTCGAAGGAGATATACATCGACAACGCATTATTATCAAGAATGTTGGGTATAAACCTGCACTTATCAGAATTTGTCAGCTAAATTCAGTAGTAAATATGCCTAAAAATGAATAAAATTATAATTACGAAATTCAAGAAGTAAGAAATGCTCAATGATCATTTCTCAACAGGCTTTTCAAGTAAAAACTTTGAAAAGTGGCATACGAGTGAGTCCTGGATTAAGTATAACAACATATGTGACTTATACATTTAAAAGAACATCCATATCGCAAGCAATAATTCCAATTGAGATTAATGGAAAGATTTTTGATTATTATGTGATATCTACTCTAGCTACTGAGCATATCAGCATTGAGCCAAAATCGATAGATTTTAATACTATCGACATTGGCTATTCATCTGGTTTAAAAATAATAACAATCCGTAACGAAGGGAGCAAAAGTGTCAGGTATCTGCGTTATTTGTGGAAATTTTTGGAATATTAAAAATAAAATCGCACTCAAAAGGCAATATACATTTTTTTATCTTTATTAAAAGAAACATTTTCAAACTATTTTCGATTTTTCATCCTTTGTCATATAAAAGGACATAATAATTTTAGATTATGGAAATAGCTTATATCGTCTATATAAATATAGATTAGCTTTAACACATTAGATTTTTTGCATAATTTATATTTTATTTAAATAAAAAGTAAACTTAAACATTATATAAATATCATATAAATATGTTTAATATAAAATAATTCAGTAAAAAACTAAAATAAAATTTTCTAGATTTTCAATCGATCTTGGACAAAATGATCTAGACTTAATAATAAAGCCTCTTCGTGGAAGAATCAAGCCACAAAAAGAAGTAAAGCTTCAAGTTGAATTAATGGGTACAAAGGAAGGCACTTTTTACAGCGAATTTTGGTAAGATGCCTTGCTCTTTGTCATCGTAATTTTTCGTCATCGTAAGAATGATTTGTATGATCTTTTTCAGGATTAAGTCTATTCCGAATATACGCGTTCCCATAAAAGTACACGTCATTGTACCAAAATTGGTAGTTTATCATCCGAATTCGATCGGAGATTTCACCCTCATCGATTTTCCACCTACAGTAGAAAACACCTGTAGGTACGATACCTTTGTCCTGCGTAATCTTTCGTCTCGAGCCTCCAGTTACGTTGTTCTCGGTGAAATCGATAACGAAGTAAAGTGCATTCGGGTATGAAACGATTGTTCCTACAAACTACAAATTTTAGTCAAGAGCAGATTGTCGAAAATGATCTTAGAAGTCTTAGATATGTGAAATCATGGCATTTCCTATTTAAATCTGCATCTCTATCTAGCATTTAGAACACTGTTCAAGAAATGATAGATGAATTTGAATTATTAGAATTATTTATTTAAATGCCATAAAAGTTTCTATCTAGAGTTATTAAATATTTTTTTACAATATTAGCCTCTGCGAAAAAAGTTATCAAGCACAGATAATTGAAACCAGCGTCCTTAAATTGGAATCCTCAAAATGCATGGATCTTATGATTGATTGATTTATACTCTGCCACTGGCTTATGCTTTTAATCGATTTGACTTGTACATAATGAGTAGATTTTATTAAAATTATTTTTGCAGGATATCGACCGCAAGCAATATCCGACTTATAATGTCTTTGAAATTCATCCATTTGAAGGGCAAATAAATCCATTTCAAGGTATCATCTTTGAAGTAAAGTAAGTCTAATTATCGCATTGCTACTTGTTAAATAAAATCTTACAAAATTTTATAAAACAAATAAATGTCATATATTAAAAGACAATGTCTAATGAATATAATTCTAGATTTTCACCAACAAATACATTATTGCAACGGAGAAAAGAACAAGAGCAAAAGCAGTGGAGAAAATGTGAAAATAAATATTCAAATCAGAAGAATAAAGATTTTATACAGTTTATCAGAATAGTCAGGGTACATTGTACAGAATCGGAAGATATCACCAGTGTGTCTCTTTCAATTTATTTTGCATTGAAGTCAACTGAATAAATCTTTATTTAAGTACTGTTTCTATAGGGATTGATCTTGTAAAGGATGTTGCAATGGATAATGCATTATCACAAAGAATTTATATACGTGAGTGATTTTTTTTCCAACAATTTATGTCTTAAAAATGTTTATTAACATATCACATTTCACATAATTGACATTTTTAGATAATTTTTCTTGGATCTTTTGAATAATTTTTTGGATAATCATATAACAAATAATATACATAATTAATTACTTATTATACATTTTTAACAGAAGAATCAATAATGGAAACTTCATCTGTGTTAATGTCTTATGCATCACGTACTGATACTGGAATTTGTAATGTAATAAAGCTTTGCCTTTACGGTGAAGTAGAAGCAATACAATTACATCTCGAACCTGACACCCTCTATTTTGGAGACGTAATTGTTGGCCAGATATCACAGCGCGTACTTCGTCTGACAAATCCTTCCGTTGTTGCACCGATATATCTAGAATGTGCGCCAAATGCAGCTGCACGCTGTTATCCGAATTGGATGAAACTTAAGCCAAGAACATCAATCGAAGTTCTTGTTAAAATTTGTGGCAAAGAAAGCAGTAAATATTACAAAATTTTTCTTTCATATTTATATTTGTATAGCAAATAAATTTTCTATTTTATTAATTCATGTCTTTAGATTTCCTTTTGAATTTTGTATCCCGACAAGTTGATCCAAGTATTGAGCAAGACTCTATCTTATAATTTATTTTTACAGTTGAGCCTTCCTTCAAGTTATTTTTCAATGTCGCAGCAGATTCTTACAATTCAACTGCGTCAAAACGATGCTTTAGAAAAATGAAAATTGGAAGTTACTTTGTTGAATGCACAGTGAATATTATTTTCAAATCTAAGAAAGGACTTTTAAGTAAGCCTATGTTTAAAATTCAAAATTCGGCCAATTTAAATTCCCAAATATTTTGAAAATTGATTTGCTTTTTTAACAAAGGTAAAAGAAGTTTATCAACAAAAACAGATGATAATGAGGAAATTATGAAACGTATTCTACGTTCACCCAAATGGAATTTATTATACAAAGATCATTTGGAAAGGATAAATAGATTTGCAGAAAACGTAAGATCTCCGCTCAAGAAATCGATTTTCTCAACCAAGACAGCTATGCTGATACCTTTATCGCCTTTACAAATATATAAAATCCACATTTATCCAACGAATTTCACCTTTGGAATGGTAAGTAACTCAAAATATAATAGTTACAAAATTGTGATCAAATGTTTCAAAAATTATAAAAAATAACTTAGAAACTTATTATTTTAGAAAAAGATCTTATACTTCTGAAAGAGATAATATACGAGTCATAAACATTTGTTTTTAATATCTGCTTTTTTTCTCTCTTTTTTTGTTTGCCGTATTCAAAACTTTTGAAGAAACATAAAATTTTTTTAAACATTTAATTGATTTTGTGAGTTATAATAAATGAACAATGATTCTAACAGAAGCTCGTAAATTATTTTAATTATGGACATTAATTGATAGGTAGCACTGAATAGCCTCATCTATCGTCATTTGGTTGTAAAGAACACAAATGACATTCCAGTGATGATACGATTAATCAGTTTATCAACCAAGTGCCACTTTCCAGAAGGTGACTTAATAATTGTGCAACCAAACTCGACGGTGACAAGATTAGTCGAGTATTTTGCAGATGAAATTGGCAAGTTTAATGGATATATTAATTACGTGATTAATGATCATCATTCTTTCGAGCTCAATATTACTGCTTGCATCGTTCACAAGCAACTGTATATCGACAAAAGAGAGATTGAATTTGGAAAGGAATGGTTGAAAGGAGAATTTTATCAACCAATGGCCTCTATTGTCAAAATTAAAAACAAATTAGACGCAAAAATATGTTTCAGGTAAAATTTTTTTTCTATAATGATAATTTATCTAAAGAATTGTTTGAAATAAATAAGAAAAAAAAAAATATATATATATATATATATGTTATGTATTAATACAAGCAAATATTTGAGAAAGCAAATAGCAATTCATATTTAGAATACAGAAAAATAAATGAGAGATTTCTCAGGCAGATTGTTTCCTAATATTAATATGATTTGAAATTAATACATTGACATGATTTCTCTCTGAATCAATACCTCAATAATAATAGGAGATTTTGAGCTTAAAAACTGTAAAGAATAACTAAATCTTTTTAAGCATCTATTTATAATCTTAATAAGTCTTGTTGTAATCTTGTTATAATAATTTAAATAATTAAAATGCAAAATAATAAATTTGTTACAGATGGGAGGTACCAGCGACGTCTGGATTCTATATAAAACCGAGATCGGGTTCCGTAAGAAATAACGCTACTTTACACGTTTACATGTACTATGAGTTCAATAATGCTAAGGACACTTATGTTCAAGCGATGATGATGTGCGAGAGCGGAAGTCGCATATCTCTGCGACTTAGCACACCACGATTTGTGCCGAGGGTCGAATTCGTGAATGATAATGCGAATCTCGGAGAGATTCCTCTCAATTTGCCAACGAAGGTGATCGCTGTACTAAAAAATTTTGAATTCAACGAAGTGATATATGAAGTAGATAGCGCGTCACTGACACATGGTTGCAACGTTAATCCGCTACGAGGGAAAATATCTCCGCATGGTATCGCAATTCTTGAGGTATGTTTTTCATCAGTCATAGTAATATTTCGTAATATGCAAACAATATTCATTATCGCTTAGGTGTACCTTACGTTTGATGTTTGCTGTCGTTTTACTACTGTAATTGCCGTTACGATTCAAGGGTGCCTACAGTTACTATATAGAATAAATGGCAATGTATCATTTCCGCGATTGAAACTTCTGCCGCAACGAATAGACATAAAACGCCTCAGTATTGACGCCTTTCAAACTCATCAGATAACAGCCATGAATGTTGGGACAACGTTATTGAAATTACAAGTTTTATTGGAAGAGCATCCCGAGTTTCGTGTCTCTCTGTCTGCAAATGGCAATAGTTCGAAAATAGGTAAGCAGATTTGGCAATGTAAAGATAATTAAATAAAAGATATCTTTGATAAAGGAGAAGTAGATATCTCTCTGATAAAGGAGATTAAAAAAGTTGACAAAAAGTTGAAAATAAACAGACTCGATATCCTAAAATAAAATGAAGCAAAAAATATCTTTAATGAAAAAATAGTATTTCTTCCATCTACAATAAGGCAGTAAGCCTTTAGCTTTTTGCTTTAAGCTCTGAGACATTAATTTGCTTTAAGTTCTAAACTTTACAGTTGAGATCTAGCTCGTTTGACGTTTAAGGATTACAGCTTAAGACAGTGTCAGAAACACTTTTTGCTACAAAAAAAGTTACAGTTTAGAGCTTAAAGCAAAAGATTTCCTAAAATTACTGTAAATCGAGACTTAAATCGGTGATTTGAAAATTATCTAATAAATTGAATAATTTGATTGCAATTTATATATCTAATAAACAAAAAGGTACGGAAGGGATAACCATCGTCCCAGGTGCAAGTCAAAATCTTTATCTGCACTTTCAACCGGTCGATTTGGCCAGTAATGCTTTTTATCTGCCAATCATGATAAATCAACTGCTCGGTCCGGTATCGATGCTGAATCCTAAAAGCATTCAACCAGCAGAATTTTTGAAATTGCATGAAGCTCATTATGCTCATTTATCGGATTTTATCATGACGCCATTGCCTGATAAGCTGCCGATTGTATCTATCGATTATACCGTGGCTGACCGCATTGTTTTCTTCAGTAAACTTCTATTTCGATTCAACACTGCAACTAATGAAGTAAGATTCTGCACATGTTGATGAAATAAAAAAAAAGAAAATTAGAAATAGAAGAACAAAACTAGGTATTACAAAAAGATTTATGCAGAAAAATGCAAAAAATATGCAGAAAAAATTTCTATGCAATGAGATAAAATATTTTTGTCCGTGTAAATTTTATATTTATATTAAGCGAGGCTTAGCAATTTCTACGTCTAATTAAGGCATTTCAAATTCATTTTTTCGTTCTTCATCACTAGCTGTCCGAAGAATTGTTTATAGAGAATCGCGTGACGTCGAGGGAAATAGTAATGTCGCTAAATATCGAGGAGTTTAATAAAGTTGATTGCCCGTTCGCCATAGAATGGTCTCATGGCACGGAGATCAAAAGAACACCAGATTCGATCGAGTACAACTTACGTCCCGGCGGTAGCGTCTCCTTCGTTCTCGAGTTCAAGCCAAGAAAAAGCGGCAGCTTTAGTGCGGAGGTACCGATATACGTTCGCGGTGAGCTCGACGACGGCGTCTTCAATAAATTACGTCTCGACGGCGAGTTTCCCGCCAGTTCGATCGACGTCGAGCCGACGGAGATATATTTTACGCCTGTTCCTCTCGGCACAGCGATAGAGGAAAAGTTTAGGATCCGAGCCAGACACTTTGATAACACGACGCTTATACGGCCGAACTTTTTGACGACGCCGCGATGCAGCGGTGATTATAAAAACGAATTGTTACGCGTCGACTTTCCAAATGGCAACGTCGTCTCTCCTCAATCGTGAGTTGGGATATTTTCTCTCTCGAATTTGTATCATTTTAAATCGTTAAAAAATATTGATAAATATTAATAAACAATTGTAATCTAATAATATTTAAATATTTATGTATATCAGAGAATTACATTTTCCGATCGTGCTAATTACCAAAAACAATATTTTATATATAAGAATATTTAAAATTGTTTTGATTGTAAGATACGTGGAACTGGAAGCAAGAATAACATTCAAGAGCAATCAACCAATATCGTTCTGCTTAACTATTGAATTTTCGGACGATCATCAACTTGCTGCGTGTTTTTTAACAGTATATGCAACAGCGGATAATAGTTTGTTAACGACGTATATGTATTCTGTAAAGTCCAATTTTGATAAGACATATACTAGATATTTGGAGAAATTGATCTCATGTCCATCAGTTTTATCGGATAGCACAACAGACGAGGATGATTACGAAGAAATTCCTTATACACGCAGACATGTGTGTTTCTATTTTCTTACTTTTTGATTTATTACATGTAACATATACTTCAGAGAAGTGATGATCAATATAATTTAGTTAAATTTAGATTTTCCATAGATGTGCAATAATAATGTCTACTTATTCATGAATAAATAGTAAAACGTCGCGATTGACATAGATTTTATTTTAAACAATCTATAATATCTGAATATAAAATTTTATTATAACTTCGCGTGCTCACTTTAGGCGTTCTATAATTTGTGTTAGATTTTAAGATAGAATTCTACTTGTAATTTTATATGCCGCGTATTTCGACACATATATGTTCTAATTCTTTAAATATTTTTCGTGTTGCATAGCATATAAAATTATAAATAAAATTTTATTTTAAATTTTATTATTTTAAATTTTAATACAAGTTATATAAATTATTTACAGTAGATTTAATATATGATGCATGTAACAGTATCAAACATATTATGAATAAGATTCTATTGCAAATTCTAATTAATTAACAAATTATAAAAATAGATCGTCTAAAATATTTATGTGTGATATTGGAGATTGAATTTATAAAAATTATGTTAGTTCTAATTTTCGCTGTTTGGAATCGATAAAAATAATTATGATTTTATATTATTATATTTTTTCACCATCTTTCTTATCATTTATTTAGATAAAAATATGCTATAATATTAGATTTTAGTGTATTCTCATATCTTTCTCTGAAAAATATCTATTTCGATAATAGAACAAAATTATTTAATGTATATTCAATATATATTTAATTTATATGATCTATTTGTTTAAATCCAGAGCGAATTATTCGAATCGAGACTCAGCATTATGTCGCATTTTGATAATCAAAGTAGAAGTTTTATTGATAAAACGACAGATTCAAAATTGCATTGGAACAAAGAAATAAATGATAATGAAATAGATAACAAGAGTATGCAAGTAAATGGAAAACGGATGCTGGATGATGGTAAACGAATATCGATTCACAAAAGATCTTCTGTGTTTTCTATTTTCGGAGCGAGGAATCGTAGATACTCTGAAAGACTATTGCATCCTAGCTATCCCGTCAATGATCGAAAGGAGTAAGTTTGAAAAAATAAGAAACAAAACGCCGTAATTAGAGAATTTAAGATAAGTTAAATTATAATCAGAATTGAAGATAAATTCGTATATGGCTGGAAAAGCTTAAAAGGATTTTAAATTGTTCTTCTTGATTTTAAGTTATTATTATAAACCTAAGGCAGATCTTTTTATTTTAATTAATATAGGCAGATCTCTTTATTTTAATGAGAGTTAAAACAATTACAGAGTTGATAATTAATTTTAACAAGCAATTATTATGAAAAAATATAAACTCATGTAAATAAATGAATATAAATAAATATTTTACTATTTAATTTAGAATCAAAGAATTTTTCATGTCTTTCCTGATTTTAAGGATTTATTCAATATTTGTGAAGGAATCATCGATTTAATAATTAATTAAATTCTATAGAAATGAACGTAATTTATAAATATTATATATATAATGTAATGCTTGTTTTACAAATATTTTGCATGTATTTATTTTTAGGATTTGTGAAAAATATATGGAGAGAATAATAACAATTATGGAAGAATGGATGTATTCGGGCCCATTGGAATTTCATTTTTATCCAAACATTCCTTATGGCATTACGGCAGCTTTTTCATACTTTCGTATGAAAAAAAGATCATACGTGGGAAATTCTAAACAGGAAAGTGCAACTATATTGTCATTCATCGATGTTCTCGAATCACTCGTAGGATCAAATATTCGCACTTATTTGGGAGAACTGTAATATTGTAATATTCTTGCATTTGTATATGTTTCCTTCAGTACATTGCTGTTTTTTTCATTCAAGATCGAAGCAGCAGTTACCTAAAAATGACATCGAAAGAATCGATTACGTTCTCCAATTGTGTAACAAGATGCTCGACTTTCTTCTGTCTCAAGGAGCATATTTAGTTCACGTTTCGCCCCAATTTCTTCTCAATTACGATGATTATCTGATTAGTATTGACATCATACAGAGCAATGTTAGTTATAAGTTAGAAATTACGAATCACAATTTCTTTTTTTAGAATGACAACAAAATTTAATCTATTAAAGACCAATATATAGAAAAAACTTTTAGTTAAACTCCATGAAGCTCTGTGATCAATTTTTACATTACATTTTTACATTAGGCACGAAGAAAAAAATTTTTCAATATGAATTGTGTATCACGCGAACGGCTGTCGCGGCAATTATTCGAATCGCGAAATAAGCAATGTTGGTTGGACGTAATTTTGCAGACGTACAAGTGTCTCGTGATCCGTGGAATACACGAGTATAAATTCTGGACATTGTCACATTCCTCGAGGAGATCCACGGTGTATCGGGAATCGATAGTATCCTCTACATCGAGGTTTGTTATTGCATTATATAATTTTACAGTTATATCTTTAATGAGTACATTTTTCTCAGCTTGCCGAGACAATACGAACTCCACGAGAGAGCTATTCAGAGTATCGCAAATTTGCCAAGCTGCGAACTCGCTTCCAATGACCGTTGCTCGGAAGAGAATTTTCTGCTGGCTTGGCTGCGATATCATTACGAACAACAGCGCGTGCGAGATTGGATGATCGATCGCCGTGTAATCTTGAATCCGCGAGAAAAGCAGGATGTGGCTGAACAACGCGCGATTCAAAATTTTCATCGTGATTTGTCAGACAGCATCGTACTGATCGCGGTTACCGCGGCCTACTGTCCCTTTCTCATCGACGAATACTTTAGCAATTTATATATTTGTCCGAGAAACAAACAAGAGGTAATCTAGCATCAAACATTTGACACACTACACACACTCTAATAATTAGATTATATATTGAAGATTGAAACGTTACATGCATAAGCACATAATAAAATTCTAAATGTAATTAGAATAATATGAATCAATAAAATTATAATCACAGGAGCGTTAAAACAAGCTTTTGACATCATTAATTCAATCATACAAACATTAGTGTAAAAAAATAAAAATTTGCACAATAAATAACAAGAACATTGTAAAAACTCGATTTTTGTATGCTTTATTATTATCTTTAATCATCAATCTTGTTTATGTTACGAACTACATAATTTTTGCAATGCTGTGTATAGATGCTGCATAACGCTATTTGCCTAGTCTCCGCTTGGAGGAAAATACGACTTGGCTTCATAATTTCGCCAATGCAACTGGTTAATCCGAATCAAGTGCAAATGTTAATGCTGATTGTCCATCTTTTCCAAATTTTGCCGACGTATGTACCTCGTGCCAAGGTTTGTAAAAAAAATCATAAATTTAATTTTATTTCATAATATTTATTTTTATTACATTATAATATTATAATATTTTCGCTAAACTTTCTAAATGGAAAACTTTTGATCTTAAAACATATAATCTCATATTATGTGTAACAGCATTACTGTTATTTATTTCACTATTTCTTTACTATTGCAGATCAAATTTAACTGTCCCCTGTCTCAAACCGTAACGAAACAAATAAGCGTTTCGAACCCGACGGATAACATTGTAAATTATTTATTGTTGCTTGCGAACGATGTCAATCATTTTTTTACCGTCCTGAAGCCCGTGTCGGTTTTACATTTAAACGCGCATGGCAGTGGCCAAATACAGATACAGTTTCATGCTAGGAAAATACGGAAAAACAGAGGTGAAACAAATTTATTTTAAATTATCTTTTTTTTCCTTATCTGTCCTTATCATTACATGAGATATTCAATATTTAATTTGACAAGATGATTTGAAACATCGTTACTTTCAATTAAATAAAACTTCTGCAAATTTTGTTCAAAATGAAATCTTTCTCACGTGTGACTATTAATTCATTAATAAATCCGATATCACGTGAGAAAAAAATCCAATATCACACGAAAATTAATATTTATTCCACAGCGTACTTGGTGCTTTGTGGGCGGGCTATTGGACCACATTTCGGAAGAAATCAAACTATTATCTTGGAAGGTCATATCGATAATCTTGAAATTGCGAGCAAATACACTATACGCAGCAAACTGTATCAGATTGTCGAGAAAAATCTGAAAATCGATGTACCCTATCGAAATGCGGCAGACTATGACATATGGATGACGGATGAACGGCCGAGCCATCCTTGTAAGACAAAATTTAAAAATTAAGAATTTTTGTCTAAAATTTTGCTTAAAATTGAAGCTCTTCAAGACTCACTTGTCATAAACACAGAGAATTTTCAGTTTTTCTTATTATATATATAGATAACAATCTATCTGTCAAAAGTTATTTTTTAATCTAAACTCGTACAATATTCAATAGGCTAAATAATTTGTTATGTCAGCTTTACTTTAAAAAAACTCAGTATATATTAGCAATATTCGCATGTGATGTTGATATGTCTCAAGTTAATTCATTATTTTTAATTTTATAATAATTTTAATTTTATAATAAACAATATATGCAGATGTATGCAAAATAATTGTAACTCGTATATTTTTAGCGACCCTAAAAATGACACGATGGAGCGAATTGCGAGCCAGGAAAATACCAAGAAGGCTTTTTCTGAATCAGGAATTAATAGTCGTTGCTGAGGGTGCATCGGACGCGCATTTATCGATCAGTGTGGCATGCATCACACCTAAACATCGAACGTTTTGGTTGATTTTCCAAGCAAAAACGGGTGACTTCATTATTCAAGTGAGAGTTTGATAAGTATGAGCAAGTTGCTTTATGACCCACGAAAGTCTGAAGTCGTCTAATAATGCAAAATGTAGAGAAAATACATTTAGGAAATTGAAAATGATTCGATTTATTGTAAAATTATACATTTCTCATTGATTGTAACAGATAAATTCGGTTTGGCAAATGTCAATCAACGATCACATCGTTGTCGAATGGATGCCTCAAGGAGAATGCGTTTGCTCAAATCAGCGAAGCGACATAAGAAATACTTGCCCGTTTAATGTCAGCATACTTGTACCATCCTGCAACATTCAGCTTCGAAGATGTGTGATTGAGATGTTTCAAAAAACTCTCGAATCGCAGGAACGTCTGTTCTGGTCCAAATACTCAAGTATGTCATCCTAGTAAATCGCATAAAATAATATACAAAAATATCAAAATGCTTATATATTGCATCTTTTTAATCTATCTGTAACTCTTGAATATATTTATTTTACAGGACAAATAATTGTTATTTATGTTGTTAACTTTTTATTCAATTTTTAATCACTCTCTTTTTAATTGTTGCTTTCAGATACTTATATCGAGCTACGATTAATAAAGTGGTTGATGGGAAGTGATATTGATTCTGCAACTTTGGAATTCGTCCATGTTTTTAACACCGTCGTCACATATAAAGTTACGAGTTCGGATAAATCAAATCCTCTTATTTTACCAGAATGTTTCACAATACAAGGTAAGAAGGCTCAGAACATTTTGTTCTTACACAAGATAATTCATTCATAAGAGTGCAATTTATTGTAATATCTTCTTTGAAAATACGGAAATGTCATTGTTTTCCGCTATCATTTATCCATGAATTGTTTAAATAATTTGGAATCAATATTTATGTAATTAAAATGTTCTCCAATAATTTTTGAATTATAAACAATCATAAATCTAGAGAGCATTTAAGAACTAGATTTGAAGATGTAAAAATGGGATGTAATTTTGTTTGTCATTTAATTAAGAGACAAAGAGTCAGTTTTTTTTGTATTATGTGAAATAAGTTAATTCTTTTCTATCATCATCATTTCTTCATCTTTCTTTCATACTCGATATAGTTTGATAAGATATATATTTTTTCATTGTCCTCATAAATACATATATATTAAAATTTGTACATATTTTATATACAAAATTGTAAATTGTTATCTTATGTTTCCAATGTAAGTAAATTTTTGATAATATATGTCTAGATGTGAGGCCACCCAATCAGCAAGTTCCAATGATTATACATATTCCACCAACGATTCCTCCATTGTATGAAGCAACGATCACTCTCACATCTTTGGATGATAAAGAACTTCGAATGTACACCATCAGCTATTTACGATCATAAAGTTATCGTTACTACATAAATATCAAGTAAGTGTAAACTATTCGATCATAAATTTTGATTTTATTTTCCATTTCGATATAGGAAATTTAGAAGTGCTTTAGTGAGGAAGGAATAAAAAATGTGGAATAGTAATAATTATCACAATTATATTGTATGATTTTTAACATGCATTTATTATTTAACAATAAATGTTCATAGATTAACAATAATTGTTCATATGCAGACAGAGATTTAATTAAAAAATTATTAATGAAAGTCTTTTAATTCCATAAAATTTTTTTTTTTTTAAATCAAGATTATACATCATTTCACTTTTATCAGAAAGATTGTTTCTAATCAATAGTTAATCATGGCAGTAAATGATTAATTATATAATAGAGACATAGGCTGGTATTCAGAATTGATTCTTATATTTTATAGAGTTAATTTAGAGAGTCTTAAGTATAGTATATATCTTAAGTATAATATATCTTAAGATGTCATGAATCGATCATAAAACCATTTTAATCCATCTATTAGCATCTTAAGATATCATTTAAGATGGTCTTGAAATAAGAATCAGCTATGAATACCGGTCATAAATGCACATGATATTCCAACCAAATTAATAAAGATATAATTAAATGCTTATATTTCAGTAAATAATTTATACTATAGTAGTAACAATAATAGTAGATTTTATGTCGGCCAAATATATCACATATTTGATCGACATAATACATGGAATTTAATTAACTTGTTAAAACTGTTTTCTTTGCTATTGCTGGAGCTATGTAATTAAATAAAAAATTATATTATCATAATCACAATCAGATAAACAAATTTCATATATGCTAAAACAATGACGATAAATCTTGACTAATTTTTTATATTGCAAAGAAGAGATATATAAAGAAATAAATGATATATGAAAGATAATCATTAAATAATAATATATCTTGACTAAAATGATTATAAAGAAATCGTGAAAAAAGCAATAAATAATATTTAAACAAATTTCTAAAAAACTCAATTTATATATTTAAAAGTGTCCTAGCTATAAATTATTTAATTTTCGTGTATGTATTCGTAGATAGAATCGATACGCGAAATATTTTGAAATAAATTTATGCACTTTATCGGTCATTGCTTTTTTTGATCACGTTTCTGAAAATTTTGAAATATATTTACATTAAGGCAAATTTTGCCTCTCGTCATTATTAATTTTCGATTAGTCTCAACAA
Organism: Cephalotes varians; assembly: GCA_037157785.1. NCBI lineage: Eukaryota > Metazoa > Arthropoda > Insecta > Hymenoptera > Formicidae > Cephalotes > Cephalotes varians. Next base: position 3,346,156 of record JANQDE010000003.1, read on the forward strand.
GATCAGGTACTTGCTAAGTTCGAATAAACTTGAACATTTTCGATTATCCGTATCATATTTACATATCACGTAATGGGAAAATCAATAAAATATCTTTATTTGATATATCTTATATAATATCTTTTATTTTTTTTTATTCTTTATTTGAAAAATTAGACAAAATTTGGCAAACTGAAAAAGAAACAAATATTTGGAAAAGCTAAAAAAACCTGAACAATCGATAATTGGATAATCGAAAATTTCAAGTGTTGCATACTCCTAATATTTACTATACATGATGTTATATACTACATATAGTAAAGGAGTAGCATCAGAAACACATTGTATATATGCAACATATGCATGAGCATAGATACAAGTACGTTTCTTTCTTCAAAAATTTATTTTAAAGATATATCGGGCTATTGTTTAAATTATACTGAAAATAATTAGACAATACGAATGTCAAACTTTTCTTTTACGTATATCGTCTTGCGCAGTTTGCAAGAGAGTATCGAAGGAAGCTTTTTCATTTACTTGAGACCTCTTGCTAATGGATGCATTTCTCATATCATCTATCAAGAGAAAGAAAATTTAATCGTCATAAAAGAGATTTAAAACTTTGACACAATACATATATATATATGCATATAGAATGTATTAATAATTTCTTACCAAGATCGGAGTATGGGGATCTGCAAAAGTCTCTACGGCCTCCAAAACATAGTTGATATCTAGATAAAAATGGATCATCATTACCATGCTCCAAGGCTTTGTACGCATCAGTTTTGAACTGAAAAGTGACGAAACCATAATTTTCGCTGAAACAAATTGAATATATTGTATATAAGTATATATCTTATATATTATATATAAGATTAGTACAATTAAAAAAAAATGAAACTAATAATGATAAAAATACATACCCACGTTCACGAAAATGTAGACTAATATCTATAACAGGTCCAAAATTTTCAAATCTTTTACGTAGATCAGCTTTGGTAATTCCTTCGTCTAGGCGTCCTACATATAACACTCTCCGTTCTTTTATTTCCTTCTGCTTTTCTCTATTGAACCAATTATCAGTATAGGATTCATGATAAGAATGTAATGATCTATTAAGTGATCTATTAAGAAAAAAATTACAAATTATAAAAATGATGAAAAGATTTTTATTTAAACTTGTGTGCTATGTGATAGGATTTTGTTAAATATGATTATCTATTGATACATAGTTATAACTTTTGACATAAATTGAAAAACTTAATTTCCAAACATAAGCTCTTCTTCATTTCTTCCTAATTAAAAAAAAAAAATATATATATATATATATATAAAATTTCATAAACATTTAATAATAAATTAATTATGAGTCATTGTCTTATAAATATATAAGACCTTTAATTGGCGATACACTATTTAAAATTGAGCACAATAATAAATTATAGAAGGGAATTTTTTAAACTGATATTCATTTCTCTATGTCTAGAATCATATATCTCGAAAAACATGTTTTACCTGTAATTTCTGTAATCAGAGCGATTGGAGAAGGAAGATATCCTCCCATATTTATCACAACTTTCGCGATTGCTATTGTTTCTTTGATGACTAGACCAGTTATTCCTTTTATTCGAAGTCAGAGAAGACCTATCGACATCATTTTTTATGAGAATTTTAAATATTTCCATTCAAATCAATCTTGTTAAAAGCTAATGTAGCCTTAATTTCCTTTGTTATATAATTTTAATTGAAATAAATTCGTTGCATACCTTGAATGACTGGAATAATATCTGGGAGATCTAGAGTTGGATCTTGATCGGATGTAGGATTGAGGACTGGAACTTGAATCCGAATATCTTGATTTCGAAACACGTGAACGAGATGACCAACTGCTGGTTGAGTTGACAGAGCTGCGTCGATGACTTATTGTTCGTCGGCGAGTATTGCTTCGTAGACGAGATCTACTCCGACTCCTACTTCTGCTTCTGGTTGTGCTTCTACTACGTGTAATACTTCTGCTTCTATTCCTACTTCTAGTCCTATTTCTACTTCTCCTTCTGCTTCGACTTCTACTTTTACTATTGCTTCTACTTCTCCTTCTGTCTCTATTCCTTCTTCTACTTCTACTTCTAGTTCTGCTTTTGCTTATCTTGTTCCTATTTCTGCTTTTTGATCTAGATCGACTCAAACTACGAGAGGCTCTTTTGCAAGACTCTTCATTCTTTGTATTTTCCTCTCTATTAAACAAATTATTATAATATAATTAAAATGAAACATTTTCATAAGATTTCACGATGATTTTTCTCAAGAAAAAGGAAATAAAGAGAATAGTTTTAAATGTTAAAACTGACCAGTTTTCGAAGAATGTATGTATAATTATTGTCACAATATCATCGTATCGAACATTATTTAATACAAACAAAATCTTTTTATTAAATTATTCGTGTTATTAGGACAATCAATTTGTCTTTGATACATGGAATATTCGAATAAGAAGATTCATCATGAAATCTAAATAAATCTTAATAAGATTAATAATAATAGTAGTATTTGACATTAATATTTATATACATTACCTTTTTTCTTTCTTCTGAACATTCACCACATTTAAAGATTCAAAAACAGTTTCTATTTCTACATCGCAAGTAGATGGTTTTGGGTCATTTTTCTCTTCTTCATCTATATCTGATTTTTTTTTCGCAGTGCAAATGTTTGGAGATGATGCTATCTCGACTTTGTTATTGCAATTTTTATTCTTCCTCTCTCGATATTCTTCTAGATTTAATTTTTTACGATTTGTCTTTTCTTTTTCATGCGGCAGCGTGTCTTGAGTATCTTGTACAATTATATTTTGTACTTCGTTATTTAAACCATTTGTAGTGGTAACTATATTTTCATTAAAATTATTTGTTAAAGACGATGATTGTGATGAATTTGGTGGATTTTTCAATACAGAAATATATTGCGTTTTAGGACTTGTTTGCGCAATATTCGCTTCAATTGGTACATTTCTCTGTGATCGGATGATTCTTCTAGCTAAAGCTGAATTAATAATAAGAGGAAAAGGTTTGACGGTAGAAGGCTCGTATATATTTTTAATAGTTGATGAATTACTCGAGTCATGAGATTGTTTGAGAGGAGTCTCTTTTTGAATCTCTTTACGATTATTTTCGAGCGAATTATCTTCAATTTTATTTTGTAAGACTGTTGGTTTCCTATTAGCATCACATGCATTAGTTGTCTCCAAATTGCACTGTACTTTATTTGAATTGACACTATTGTGATATTTTTCAAATTTGCTCCAGTTCTTATTTTGATTCGATTTTAATATGGACGTATGTTTCGTAGTTTCTACATAAAAAATGGGTAAATTTTAATGTCTTTAATTGGGATAGCTTTTTTATTATTATTGGATCGTCTGTTGTACTTACTATTGTTACTGCAGCTATTAGTATGGAAGTTGGCATTATTACAATAATCATGATCTAACTGTACTAAAGTTTTACTCTTATTGAATGTTTTATCATTGTTCGGTATCTAAAAAAAGTAATAATTAGTAGGGGGTCATTATGTATCAAATATTTTGCAAAAATAGTCAATATAAGAAACGAATAAATGCGCGCATATACATACTCAAATTCTACTTAAAACACTTAAAAGACGGACTTACTGTAGAACTTGTTTTCAAAACCTTATTACTACAAGGAGCTCCGTTTTGCATTCGTGCATTATTACTACGATTTTTACTCTGTATATTTGGCATAGCAGCTATTGGAATAGTTTTTTTACGTTCCAATGACTAAAATAACACAATAACATAATAAGATTGTAATCAAATTATGTTAGCATTAATATTAAAATATTTATTTTTGTGCGTGAATAAAACAATAACCTTTATTTTATTATTGTTTTTGGATAAAATTGTCTGTACATTTTTTTGCTGATTAGAAGCTTGTAAAACAGATTTTTCCGATATGTTAACCCGCCATTCTTGAGTCACTTGACACGTTTTGTTTGATCTCGTGTCGTATGTGTGACTATTTTTGATGATCGATTTATTACATGGATTTGGATTTTCGGAAGCCTCAAATTTTTCTAATAAACTGCCTACGTCGGCTGCTTCCAGTGCTAATAAAAAATAAATTTTTGTAAAATGTTACAATGCCAATTTTTATCTAATAGATTGACATGCATTTGAATTGATTTAAATACCTGGTACTTCATCTCGTGGTATAGTTTCAACATCTATACAATCTTCTTGTTCTTCTAGTTTCAGTTTTTTTACATTTATTATTGTAACTGAATTTTCTTTCTTTTTCTTTCTCCCTTTTGTATTTTTATCTTTCTTAATATTCTCATTTTTCTTATTTGTTCCATAAGATAATACAGGCAAAGTATTATTTGTTGGAGACTTAAATATTTTTTCCTTTATTTCTTGTTCAGTTTTAATCTTTATATCCGTTTTTATTGTATTATCAGTTACTTCAGATGTAGTTTCTTTAATATTTACTATAAAAAAAAGAGAGCTTTTACTTTCCATCAAAATTGATTTAAAAAAAATAAAAAACTAAATAAAAAAAATTTAACAATTATTGACAACAAACCAGTTTTTTGTTCTTCTTCTTTTAATTGTAGTTCAAAAGGCTTATCATTTATTGTCTGTACACAATCTGTATCAAATAAATCCATATCTGTGCTAAATGTTAAATACTCCTTCTCTGTTAAATCTTTCCAAGATGGCTACAAATTAGAAAACCATTTTTTATATATTTTATGTGTATAATTTTAAATAATGTAAGACATATGCATTAATTGCAAAGAAAAAGTTTACCTGTGACAAAGTTTTATTCTGTAAGTTTGCATACAATTCATCACCAAACGTATTTATACTGCAATTAAAAAATAATTAAATGCATTTACATGTTGCATATTTGTCACAATTATCATATTAATATAGTATTCTGGAATAAGAATAGTGTACTTACTTTTCTCCATCGTTGGAGTTTAAGGTATTTTCTACATTTATCAGCGCATCTTGATGTATTAGCGAATCTTGATTTGTTAGCATATTTTGATTTGATACCTGAATTTTTGATAATGCAAATAAATATTTATTAATAAATTATTATAGTACTTTTGTACGTTTTACAGAAATACTAATTTTACTAGTCAATATAGATAAAGATAGTCAATATAGATTCTAACATTTTTCATATTTTGTTATTATTATTATATTAATTTAAAAAAGAAGATGCAGTTACGAAATCATAAGGCAAAAATAATTGTCTTCCTTTTTCTCATCTTTTGACTAATATATTCGACTTATCTCTTTTTCTCGTACAATTGATTACATTTTAATTAGCATTTTTTGTAAATACTTTTTTCTCGATTTTAATTCTAATTTTAAAAAGTCTATTTTTTTTCATTTTTGATAAGCTTATTTGTTAAAGTCATATAATCAAATCGTAGTCCATTCATTTCTAAAAAGAGATTAAAAAGCTAAAGAATAATACTTCCAAGAAAAAGATATATAAGAATAAAAAAATATGATTTTACAGGAAAGTATTTCAAAGATTTTGATATCATTCACAACTTCACAATTTTTCCATTTTTTGTCTATTACGAATTAAATAAATAAAGATACTACTAGATGATAACTAAAGATTAAAAAAAATTAATTTTTTAAATTTTTTGATCATCTGTTTCTAATTATGAAGCAGTTGATTTTTATTCAATTTTTTTTTAAATATTTAGACATATCCAATATTATTTTATATAATTCAAAATGTGTAGAAAACAACCTACTTTTTTAAATTAAAAAAATTTATATTTTGGTTATTTTCAAGTACCTCTCAAATCTATAATATACATTCAAACATAAAAATGCAAAACTCTTAAAAAATTCAATATTTTTAAACAATTCAATAGAAATGTGCTAAATAATTTCAGTGTAATATAAAAAAAAAGAATATGCTAATTTTAGCTTAATGTAGATAATTATGCACGTCAAAAAAATTTGTAGTTCAAATTAATTTATATTTTCAAGTATTTTCTCTACCTTAAATGACTAATGATCTTTGATAAATATTTAATATTTATTGAATTTAATATTTATTGAATTTTTTTTATTCATGCTTTTTTCTCATTCACGTATTCATCAACTGCGTTTAGCAAAAGTGGAACTTTGCAATTATTAATTATTAGTTAAATTTTTATCAGATTTTTATCATTTGTATAAAACGTATTCAAACAGAAATAAAAATTTTTTACGCTAAACTTGTGTCTAGTGTAAGAAGTGTGTTTGATGTATAAGATAATATGTGATTTTCTACATTCTGCTTCAGTCTGGTTTTAGTTTGCGGTTTACAAAAAGTCGATCTTTATGTACAGAATCGATTTACTTAAGGATCGATTTTAACTAATTTAAAGAGACATCAGACCTTTCAAATGACCAGAAAATGAATTTTTGGATTTTAACACTGATTGCTGTGTCAATGATCTTGGGAACGTTAATTTTCTATTGCGCTACGCTGACCGTGATACTATCAAATTCGATAAAAATATAATAATAATAGAAAACTCGTAAAAAATAACATTTATAATTCTGTAAAATTAATATTTAAATAATAAATGTATAACGCATAATTTGTCGAAATGTGGATCTGGTGAAAATTTCGGCAGATAGAGACGAGCGAATAATTCAATGTGTTAATAATTTTTAATAAGATAATTCTTTAGAAGCATTTTGTTCAACTAAAAGATTAAAATTATGATTATTCAAATTATATTTGAAAAACAAAAGAAGAAAATGATTGAATTTTTTACATTTTTCTTCGCGCTCGAAGACAAAGGAGACTTAAATGCATGTTCTAACTCGAAGATTAGTTCGTATTTTTTTCAGTATCTTTTCAGTTGTTGTTACATTTCGTGATAAAAGCGAGCAAGATCTTTAGAACGTTAATAACTTTTCCACGTTTTTAACGTCTACGTTAAAACATTTTTAATTAAACAATTTTTTTACTTATTTATTTTTAACTATTTTTTTTTACCTTTGTAAGGTTTTTTAGTTTGAACACGTTTATTATTTTGTAATAAAATTTAATTATTTTTTACTACTAAAAATAATTAACTCGAACAATAAATCTAATTTAAATTAAAAAAAATCTGATTTAAATTTAAAAAATCCGATTTAAATAAAAAAAATTCGATTTTTTTATTTAAAAAAAAGTCATGATTTTTTTCTAGCCCTGATTTAAAGATATTAAGATATTAAATCATTGATTATCATTGAATGCCAAATTTAATTCGTTTGTCTTTACGTCTACGGAATGTGAAATTTTCTTTATTAGATCCACATCTCGCTACATATTACATATTACATAATTAAATTTTACAAAATTGTATATAATTTGTATATAAATTATTATGTATATAATTTTGCATAATTAATATATTTATTTATTATTTTAAATTTATTAGTTTAAACTACTTTATTACTTCAATATTAATAATAACATTTAGAGAATTATAAATGTTATTTTTTACGATTTTTTGCATTTTTTTTATCGAGTAGCGTCGGTTACCGATGACCGACGTGGCGCCATTGAAAATTAAACCTGTCGGTCACAGGTAACTGGTACGGCATTTAAAGGCAGAGCAAAAGAAATAACATTCAAAGAACACGGACACGGTCAATGTGATCGTGATCTCATCATTCACGCTTAATTCCCGAAATATTAGAAGCATTAGAAAAATTCCCAAATTATTAGAAGCACTTCGAAAAAACAAAAAAGTACAATCTTCAAGAGATGGATGCTGCGAGGTAAAATTATGTGATATTTCCCTCTAGATTATATATTTCTTTAAAAAACGTTACTGGCATTTATAATTAGCGGGATATCTGATAAGCTAAGTTTTGTTTAATTTTTGTTTTTGATTAAAAGGCTATGTTTATCTAGTATTAAACAATCGATTTTACAAAAATATTTTTATGAGTTACAAGTGAAGTTACAATTAGTCTAGAAAATCTCGTCTTAAAATTCTCAAAGATAACGAAGTCAGGTCAGACGGTCAGGTATAAGACTTGGCGTGCAAGTATATTTTCGTGTTTTTTTGTCCCTTTGATTGTTACCAATGGAGTATATTTTTAGGGTTTTTATGCAGCATTATGTACAGAGTGACAATGGAAATTGAGATTTTTAAATCTTTATAAAAGAAAAAGATATAACCATTCGTTTCTCAAACATGTGGTATCAGTAGTAAATATATTTTGTAATTGAACGTTTCTAAGAAATATATAATCTGTACAGGGAAATATCATGTAGATCTACCTCGCAGCACCTATTTCTTGAAGATGGTATTTCTTCATCTTTTCATATTTTTTAAACAAATTTTTTTTATTTATTATTTTAACAATTTTACGTTATTGTCTACTTCATTTAAATATTTAAATATATATAATTTTGTTTGCTAAGAAATTTATTCTCTAAAATACAATTTTTTAATTTGTCACAAGAAATTCACAATAAGTATTAATGCATTTTTTTGACCTTCTAGACGTACATAGTCTCTTAAGAAAACATTTCTGGAAATTGCTCTTGCTATTGAATGAATGGCGAAAATAAATAGTGTTCAGATAATGAGAAGCACTTTCAAAAGTTTCAATAACGAAGGTTATTGGAAACTATAGGTCTAAAAAAAAAAAAAATAAAGAATTGGTATCTAGGTGACAAAAGAATTTTGTTTATTTTACGAATTTCTTTCATTTCCATTCTTTTGCAGACTCTACTTTTCTTGGACCTAGATAACAGAAATTTTATTTAGAGATTGGGCTGCTTTCCAAATTTTTTCCTTTTATTTTCTGTAAACAACTTTCACCAGTAACTTTCATTATTATCTCTGAAATCTTTAAAAAATACGCTTTTCATTATCCAAACACTATTTGGATAAGGAGAAATTGAATGTACTGCTTCATTGAATTCATCTTGACAGTGACTATTAGTACACAAACATAGAGAAATATCGTTGCATTCAACAAACAATTTAAAATAAACTATCAAAGAAATTACGTGCAAAATATATATTAAAATGATTTTTATTTTATCGATAAAGTATTGTATCTTTTTATACATATTTTAATAGGTGTTGATGTATGAAATAATAATGATAATCTTAAAAATTATTCAAACTTAAGGGAAAGGAAGATATATTTAAAAATTCAAAAATGACAAAAAAATTATGTTTTTATTATTACTTTTTAAAACAGATCATTTTCTCATTTTGAGTTATATAAAATTTCAAAACGACGTCAGAGTGTTAAAAAGAAAAGTGATTGAACATATAGTCTCGCGTCGACCAGAATAGACAATATGTTTGCGATCGCGCAAATCTCGGACGAAAGTTTCTTAATTGTGCAGTGACTAAGTTCCACTTTCGATTTTATTTTATTTATTTTTATGAAGGTTTATGCTAAAAATAAAAAAAAAACCTTAAATACGACTATTAAAACATTAATAAAAATAATAAATCAATAAAAAAATATTTTTCACTAAGATTATATTGAATAAATGCCAAGATTATAAGATAAAAAAAACACATCATGTAAAAATACAAACGTCCATTCAAATCGAAGTGCATTAAATAAATTTATGAATTGAATCTCCTGTTTTTCGAAGAAATAATTTAAATAATAATTTTAAAAAAGTCACAATTATTTTCCAAATTACAGTAATTATTTTCAAGAAAAACTAATCCTGTTACAGCGCTTTTTTTTGCAAGATTGCTCTGTCAGACGGCATTTAGGGGGAGGGTCTACTCCGCTTCTTGAGATTAAAATTGCCACGATAAACAAAACTGAAAATTAATTTTTCTTTAAAATTATCTCTGGACGTTCATACATGCATTGTTCGAGCGACATTTGGCAAAAGTCTTACCTCGTTCGGCTTCTCCTTGGGTAGGAACGGTTCCGAATGATCATTAAGTTTTGGAAATGAAATTTCGGGAAACACCGTCTGGAGAAATTCGTTTTCCAAATATAGTTCATCGAGAGATACACAGTAATTATGAGCTTCCATCGTACAAAATCGTTTATCTGCGGCGCGGACGACACACTGAGAAAAATATACTGGCTGGCTTCACGCAAACGTATTCGAGCGCGCTGCCAAGCGTAGCGGCGGGCGAGCCACGCGCTTTTATTCTAGGTTATGTTACCGAGGGGGGTAAGGGAGCGCGAGAACGCACGTGCGCGGCTCGGGAACTTGACACTCGACGTGGGACGCTCTTTGCACGAATGACAGGCGATCACGTGTGTGCACGCACACCGTGCGTCGCCGAAATGCGGTGCGGGTCTCGCAACGCAGGTCGCGTCCACGTTGCCGCGCCGATGAACCACCGTGCGCGGAGTGCGGACCGAACCAGCTGGTGGCGGCAGAGATCGCCGATCAGCGACGATTACCGTTATCCCGTCGCGGGCACAGAAAATAAATTCACAATGATGACACACTGGTAAACTTGCATGACGCGAGCGTCGAGGACTCCGACGTATTCGGCGATATTCCGGACGAGGGAACGCTCGAGGATCTCTACTCGAAGCCTCCGCTGCTCCGCGTGGAAGGAGACCGTCTCGCTCTGCGCGCGTAGAGGAGAGAGAAGGAGAGACGCGTCGCGCACACGTGCCCGTGTGTGCGTGCGCGAATGTGTATTCGCATGAACGAGTGAAAGGGAGAGAGAGAGCGGGGAAGGAGGGAGAAAGAGAGAAAAGCCGGCTAGTGCCTAGCCACGCTTGCCCACGCCGCGTCAGACACCACACCTCCGGAGATTGGCGCGTGGCGTTTCGCGAGAGTGCTACCGACGTGAACGTCGACGGAACGTGACGTCGCGCCGGGTGCCACCGCTGTCGCCGATCGACACGTTAACGCGGCAGCGTCAAACGGCAAGCGCCGCGAAAGCCTCTGCAACGGGAGTCGCGGCTACCCCAGTCGCGGTATCTGCCAGGAACCTCGGTGCTCGGATAACACTACGCGCTAGTCACTGATATTCGCGGTTAAGACCGGGAAAGATGCTCGAGATACGTGCGAATTTCGAGCGGTAGCTCTAAGCACGGGAACACGCGTACACGTGACTACCATGCGAAGACTCGGCTCGTCTACTATCGACTACTACAGACCGTTCGCCCGCGTACATACGCACTGCTGTTACAGGTCTGACGATGGTTACCCACTCCCGTGCGCGCGCAGCTCGAGGAGGGGATTTTACCGCGAAGATAGGGCTGGATTTTGAACCATGTCCGCCAATAGCGTTCACGTTTTACCGAGATGAATGGTAACTATCCGACACATAGAACATGTCGATAACGGTAAAATTGAATTTCAATGGAAAAATGAACCTGAATAGAAAGAACCAAGGTTAGGTAGAAATTAGTTAGAAAATTAAGAAAGATCACATTCATTGTGATCGTTGGATTTTTTCTAATTGTCTGTTTAAAATTTTATAGAAGAAAAATATTGACGTTCAAAGATAAAAAAAATTGTAGCTTAGAAGTTAATAAGTTAAAATTAATGCGTATTACAAAATAACTAGTTGAAGCTAAAAGTTAACTCATTTGAAATTAACTAAAGTTAAAAGTTATTAACTAAAAAGTTGTTTAATTTTAATATAAATAATGCTTTTTAAAATTAACTTTTAATTTAACTTAGGTTAATTTAATCTTAATGTTACTTTTAACTGTTCATTTTTTGTTTATACAATTTTTAACGTAACTAAGTTAATTTTAACTTAATTTAGTTAACTTAGTTAATCGAAAAGATTATCTTATCCAATTCTGGAAAAATCAAAGGAAATGAAATAAAATTTTTTACAATTAAATAATATATAAAAATAATAATTTGCGATTAAATGATACACTTTATGGATGATAGTAATAAAATTTCTCAATTTTTTATTTGATTAAATATCAACATGCAAAGGAAAGTCTTATCACAAATGCAAAATTATGCGAATGTTTATAAACATATCATAAATAATTAAAATATGTTAAAATTATTAAATAATTATTAATATTTAATTATTAATAATTAAAGAGTATTATATAAGATATAATAATTAAAAAATATTAAATTTATTACAAAAGATAAATACTTCAAATTTTTTAATTAAAAAGTTTAGAATTACACGAAAGAGAGAGCGAGGGCTGTTTTAAATAAGTTAAATAATTTAAGAACAATAATGTTATACGGAAACAAAATATTATTAATATAAAATAATATTAAATACAAATAATTTAAAAAAAAAATTAAAAAATTTCGGATTTTAAAAAGATTGTATTGCATCTATGAGTTTATCAAAAGTAATTACAAAATGATTAATTTAAAAATGTAAATAGTATATGCGTGAAGAAGTCCCACGATAAGGAATATTGCAGGCCACATGTGCCGATTTTCTTCCGTAACTGCACAGGTAGTCACAGGATGCCGCTGGCAAGCCATGAGTTTCATGAAACTCTGGATATTTGAATAAATTCTTAAAGTTAGATGTCGCCTGCGGGAAAGTACTAACATTCGCCTGCGTTTATCAAAATACAGCAAAGAAAACAAAATCAATTCAATTACTAAACTGTCCAAAATTATATAACATTGTAATTTTGTAATTTTGATACTACTCGCTATTGTCATGATTTATTTAGGTTCACTTGAATTATGTTATGTGTATAAACGTTGTCGAAATAATCACGAGATGGCATTATAGGGATTGTAACAGAGATTAAATGGATTTATACATACACATATTTATTTCGTTGCAAATTCTCACAGATTTTTTTCTAATGTACTTTTATTACGGATAAAGTTTCACGAATCTGAGCGCTTCATGTTAATTAACTAAGCATAATTACATCGATTATTAGCATTATTTCATGACACATATGTCAACGCATTTATTCATTATTTTTAAACACATTTAAACATTCGATAAATATCGTGCCGAATTAGTCAGTACATGTAATTAATGAAAGAATTTTGTTATAAAGTTGTCTAATGTCTTATGTTATATTTGAATATATAAATAATAATGCTACGATCACGTTATCTCGGATTTTCCCATGTACTTTAGTCCAGATTAGATTAGATTTTGTTATCGCTGCCTTCGGTAATTTAAAAAATTTCAATCCTTAATTATTCCAGGAAGCGCGAATTCCAAATGAATGTTCGAAGAACCCAATTTACGTTGTTTTGAAGAATCAAAGCGATTTGGAAAACTACGAAGCGTCATTTATATTTAGTACATAATCGTTACAATCGTTGTGACGTTATATGATTTATAATAAACGTTGTAAACTTTATATCGTTGTGTTTTATTAATACGTGCGCGCAGGATGGAAAATTAAAAAGTATTACAAGACTTTTTTTTTTTTTTTTTGAGAAAGTTCTATTAGAGATAAGTATAGAATCTTTTATGCCTTTGTGTTTTGTTTCATTTTTATGGCTTTAGAATTTTATGGCCTTTCACGTATTACTGCTGCCGGATTTTTTACTTCAGATGGAACAAGGTAGACAAGAATGCAACTCCCCCCTTGTTTTTTCAGTCGTCACTTCATAAATCATAAAATTTTAATTTTTTCAATAAAATTTTGTGTATCACAAAGACTACTTAAACCAAAATGCCATAAATGGGCTCTTCAAAGAAATTTTCTATTTTATTATTATTATTGTACAATGGCATAAAACTCGTGTATGCGCGCACACACACAGATATACATGTCGATATTTAATATTTATAAATTTATATAAACAATAAAATAAGAAGTAACGGAAAATGAATATCTTAAGAAAGATCTTTCCTTATTTATTCTAAAATATAAATTGTCTAGTATTGTAAAATATTCGTTTTTCAATAATCCGATACGGTTTAATATGCTAGAGCGATAAAAGAAAATTGATTAATGATCTGCATTTTTGGTCTTTTGAGCTTTTTTTTCGGTCATGGCATTTTTAGATATCTACTTTCAGGAAACTACAATAGAAGAAAGAGCTTGTCAGGTAATACAGTCAGTTTAACCCTTGTTAAACTTGAGAAATCTTTTCTAGATAAAGAAAATAAAATTGTGTGTGTCATAAAGACTACCTGAACTAAAACGCTGCAAATGGATTCGTCAAAGAAACTTTCTATTTTATTATTATTATTGTACAATGGCATAAAACTTGTGTGTGTGTGTGTGCACGCACACACACAGATACACATATAAATAAGCAAAAATAAGATTTGTTATATTTGCTATTTTTTATTGATTTTTCGCAAAAAAGAAAACGCTTTCATATAATTGACAAAACGGCAGAACCGCACTTCTTGATACTCAAAGCATTAACTTTAGAACAAAAAGAAGAGAATATCATTTAATTATGTCCTACGGCATGTCTGGGAACAGTTTCTAAGATTGAAATTTCTTAAAGTTATAAAAAGTTAGGATTGATTCACACATAGGTCGTACCATTTATATTACTTCCGTGAAAAGCAGACGTATTATTTTAAGATTAATAATACATATTTTTAATAATACATATTGTTTTAAGATTAATAATCACATGGTTTCCATTGAAATATAATAATGTTGGAACGCGCTCGGGTGTCGTGAAATGATAGAGTCTCTTTATCTGTCTTTTTTTAGCATAAAGGTACGATTTCCATTATGATATTATATTCCTGTTATCGTCTATTACACATACATAGTTTAGAGAAGGATAAAGATACACTTTACATTCTCTCTCGGATCACTTTTAACATCAGCGGCATAGAGTCAGTATTATTATATTTCAATAATAGCAGCATATAAACTGATATAAGCGTTTAAAAATTATTAATTTATTATAATGATGTGATTTTTTTGTTATTGACTGGATTGATCTAAGAAACTGTAACATTGTTTGCATCGTGAATATCGTAAAATTTACGAAACGCGAAATGCTGTAAATAAAAAATTTCTGGAAAAATATTAAAATAAATGGAACGGATAATAAATATATATACGGGATCTTCCAAGTGCATCTAACAACGCAGGAAGAGATATATTACAATGTTATTCGCGCTGTGAGCTGCGCTCACATTTCACGACGCACGTTTTAATCCGTTAGTATCAAGAACATAATCTTAAGCTATGCACATATGCGTTTACATGCAACTAAACCGGGAACCAAATAGTTTCAAGATCAACAACAATGAAGCGTCATTCAGAATGGAATATCGCACATCTTTATTCGTGCATTTACTATTGAACTAATATTTGTGTCTTCATGCAATTGTACCCACGTATTTGCATGCATTTCCAGAAACGCAGAAATAAAGATAATATTGGTAAATAAAATTATATATGAAACTGTTCAGATAATTTTATATAATAGTAGCATATAATTAGTAGCTTGTTAATAAAATTATATAAATTAAATTAAGGCGCACATATGTTGTGATTTGTGCGGATTTGTGTTGGACACGAAAAATGTGTATACGTACGAATAGCATTTTCTATTGAAAACCGAAAAATCATATTTTCTTTTCGATAAATTTTGTCCAAAGTTGGTCAAAATTCTGAATCAACAAATAATTGTGATGCATTTTGTCCATGTGGGATTCGACAATAGCGTAAACGTAATCGTAAATGATTGCGTAAGAAGTTAATCAATCGCAGTCGAATGTAAGGATAATCGACTGTAATTAGTCAATTTGTTACAGCAATCATTTATGACTACGTTTACGCTATTATGGAATGACCTTTAGACAATGAAAGGAAGACATTAAGTATATTATTGATTTAAGTGTGCACAACACCCAATAGTGCAATACGCAGGTGTAAATCATACACGATAGGGAATCGTTGAAAATTCGTGTCAATAATATAAAATAGATTATTGAATCCATTATCTCATTCTTCTTATTTGATTATGCCCCAAACACTCCTCCCCAGCATTCTCCGTCTTCTAGTCATTTTATTATGTTTACGCAGAAAATTATCTGCAGAAATTTACGCAGATTATTATCTGCAGAAAAAAATTTATCTTAAATCGAGACTAGATATTCTCATATATAAGCAAAAATATTATAGTATTCTTAGGAAGATTTTAGATTGATTTGATTGAATTTGTACTGATCAAGTAATACTTGCTCAAAATCTTCTTAAAAAAATTATAATATTCTTGTTTATGAGAATATCTAGTCTTGAGTTAAGATTAATTTTTTCCTGTGTACAAGATTTTTACTTTCTACTTTATTACTTTCTTTCACTTTGTAATCCTTATCATACTCTTATGTAGATCTATATAGATAATCTTATTGTGTAATCTTATTGTGTATCTCGATGTTATCTACTACTATAAAATAAATTAAAGGAGTATTCTACAATTTTCATGATACATTATGATACATATATCAAACGTTTACGAAATATAAAAGCAGGAAATTTTACCTTTACACGTAAAAGATTGACGCGACTAGATGTAGGTCCAGTAAACCCAAACGTCGGCCGATAGACCGAGAGATAAAACGGCGAAGCAAATCGGCGAATTAAGTTTTCACAACTGAACGACTAGCAACCACGCGAGGCACCAGTATTGGAAGAGTATGTTTCGGCATGATTTCGTATTTATCGTATCGAGAATACCATTTTCCAGACGTTGGTTGTCGAGTCAACCATAATCGTTTTCGTCGCAACGACATAGTAAGAAGACTCGAACGACGTATACGGACGCGAGTATGCGGAATCAAAGTTTAAATGTGTACGAATTTTCTTTTTTTTTTATAAACTTGTTACACGAGTTGAAAATGATAAGCAAAATTTGTTAAAAAAAAAAAACTTATTGGTATCATTTGGTTACATCGCGAAATTCCCGAAATCGGTTGTTACATCGTAACGACCTCGTGTCTGTAACAACAAATTTGGAAACTCCAGCTTGGAATTGAAAAAAAAATCATTTTTATTATTTTTATTATTTATACTTTTTTTTTCACGAATTTTTCCTGTTATAATGCCTCGTGACACGGTTCTCTCTGGATACGCCCTGGATACGTCGAATACGCCGGATGCGCGACATATTCGCAATGATCTGCCGATGGAACGACGCATGACGTGACACATCGTTGCTCTCGGTGTTTCTTTAATTATTGATCGTCGCGTTTTAGCGGTCAAGGGAGAGTACTCGCGCTATCGCCCAACTATCAGAAGGCGGCTTGATCGTTACTTCGCCTTCCAGATCGGGATATCGCGCGTGCGCGGATGATATTACCGTTCCTGGTGCTTTTATCGACGCTACCAACGACCGCCGGAAGTGCCCGACTCTCCATTCACCTGTGTTTTCGGCTTCTGATGGTCCATTTGCACGTAGCTGCGCACAACTAGACCGAATGTGATGACCGACGCATCGTGGATTCGCGATTACATCATCACTTTGAGAATACGTGATTTGCGAAAATAAAGAAAATTAATAGAGCGCGAACAAATTACATCGCCGTAAAAACGCTTGGCTTGCTCGCAAATAATAAATGTATATTAGCAAGGTGAAAAGAAAGGCATGGAGACGGAGAGAAAGGAGAAAGAGGCAGACTATTATTCCTAATCGTAATCATATCTTCTTCTATGATATAGTCCACTTTGGATTCCTCTTTCCTTTCTGCTCTATCCTTTCCTGTCAAGTACCTTTTTATTGTTGTGTACTCAAGATGATTATTCTCTCTTTCTTGTACTTCCCATCTTTTTTCATTTATTTCTCCATTTAGAATTCTTTTCGGATTTTTTGTAATTAGAATCATATATTATAATCCAAATAATAAGCTTGTCTGTTATGAATGACGATCCGACAACAATATATCAGGTACGCCGTAATCGGAGAATGGATAGGAAATATAAATTGATACTGCGTTCCATTTAGGGATAAATATCCACAGAGTGAAGAAAAAGTTAAAGAAATACATTGTAAACGTATGCACGAGGAAGAAATGCACGTACGATTCATTTCGCGCATAACCGAGTCAGACGCCGAAACCCGGAAGCTTGGAACGATACATGCGCGCAAGGCACACACATTCTGCGGGAGAGGATGACTATATTGACCCTGACGCAAGCTTAGCAAGTTTGCCGATGGTACCCTTTTCGGCGCGGTCGCTTCTGTTAATTTCATCCGTAGTGTTAGTGCCGTGACTTCAAGTAACCGGGTACACACGCTACGATTTAGCGGTCGGCCCATTGGTAACATCGATCGCCCATCTGCTCGGCGTAGTTCGCCGAGTGGTAGGAGAGGTAAGAGTGAGGGATGGGAGAAATGCGGACAGGTAGGGCAGAACTTTAGAGAAAAACGTTTGCATTAGCGTGCCACCCGCGCCGGGCGAATGCAATAAAGCGACCAAAGATAAACTGTCGAATTGACCAAGTCGGAGAAATTGCTTCGCAATAACGCGCAATTTCCCGACGAAATGGTGGTACATATATGCTACGTGTCACGTCACTTTCCATTTTCGGCTATTTGCATTGTAAATAAAGAGTCACGCCGAGTCGGTCTGTGTATCGCGCGTAAGGTTCCGCTTTTCGAGTTTCGCTGGTCGAACCGCGACACGAGATACGAGCTGAGTTTTTTGTAGCACGACTCGTAAAAGTGCAAATCGCACGTATTATGTTGCAACAATGGTAGGCGGAGGGATGGTCTCGCCTTTTATGTGGTATAGAATGTGAGAGAAAATGGGATCTTTTTTTTTCGGTCACGGGGGAAATGTTGTTTCGCATACCCTGGGGTTATGTGGAACTGGCCCTATTGGAGCCCTAATGGGTCCTACCCACTAAAACCCCCACGGGTGTCTCTGGTGTTGTTTGGGGGTGAGTCGGGATCTGGACCTCTG
>JANQDE010000003.1:3365053-3393736 GCA_037157785.1 Cephalotes varians
CCCCCCCCCCCCCCCCCCCCCCCCGCCTTAGGCGCGCGCGTTGTGCTTGCGCGCACCCACTCTCTAGTTATTGTTGTTGACGGCGGGGGAGGGACACTGCTCACCTCGCCCTTCCCGGGGAGGTTTGACAGGGGTGCAGATCTGACCCTTGATTCGCGACCCCTCTCCCCGGGGAGATTGAGGGTCGGGGCCCGCTATGAACTTCGCGGGCCCCGACTCCTCCTTACCATTCATGTTGGGAACTATGTCGTAGGAAATGGGATCTAGATTAGAAACGCTTAGTTGACACATAAGGCGAAAGAATCGAATCGAAACGAAACGACGCGACACCTATTATTTTTCCGATGCGAGATTGTTCCATAATTCATAAAGTTTGTCGCGGCTCTCTCTCTGTCGAGTGGGATCTTTATAAACGATAACTTCGTGCTTGCGTTTGCCTTCTGAACGGAATCGGAGCTCCGTATGTGTCACTCCGAGAGCAAGTTTGCAAATCGTCTCTTTTATCCCAGCACTCCGTAGGAGCAGATTTGTTCGCTTTTCCCATTCGAGAATCGTTTTCCCTTTATCACGATGCTCCAGCATACGCGATCGGGCGATAGCGAGATCATTTCTTTCCTGGTCCTTTCGAATAAAACAGTTTTTTCCCCCGTCGTCGACATTTCCACGATAAAGTGGCACGCCCTTTTTTTCACCGCAGTCGCTCCCTTTCATTTCTGAATTTTATAGCGGTCCGCAACGTACAAACTGAGAAATCAATAGTAGCCGAAGATAAAACTGTATTAGATTTGTTACATCGTAGTGTAAGGAATTTCTTTAAATTCTATAGTTGCAGAAATAAAGGAAAATTAAGAAATGATCTGCAGAATAAAGGTACATACACCTGACATAACATAAGACAAAACTACTATCATTTCTCATCATTGAGTAAACATGCTAGAATCATCTTTCTTTAAATTCTTTTTCTCATATGATT
The DNA here is from genome assembly GCA_037157785.1 of Cephalotes varians. Classification (NCBI taxonomy): domain Eukaryota; kingdom Metazoa; phylum Arthropoda; class Insecta; order Hymenoptera; family Formicidae; genus Cephalotes; species Cephalotes varians. Next base: position 3,366,027 of record JANQDE010000003.1, read on the forward strand.
AATTATCTTGATAGACATGCAAAATCCTGAAAAAAAATGTGCCGAAATTGGAAAAACTCGTATATTGTCCCGAAAGTTACAATCCTTAAATCTTAGCAAGAAGACAACATCCTGAAAAGTATAATCTTAAAATAAGAATAAGAAACAAAACAATATTCGGGAAAATTATTGACCAAAATGAACATATCGATCTAAGTGTTTTGAAATTCAAAAGAAAGATTTCAGAAATCTTGTAAAATTGCTTACACATCAATTGTTACGTATCATTTCGATGCATTACAATTCTTACTATAAGAAGAAAAAGAAAAGGAAATATATATAAATATATACATATATATTTATCTCTTTAAGATTTCGAGATTGTGACTTTTCGGGAGATTGTCGTAGTTTCAATTTTCGTGATTATGTTTTTTCGAGACTTTGCATGTCCATCATTATATTTTGATCGATGCTTTCATTTAGATTTCTTGTTAAGAGAATTCGTGACGTTCCAATAAAACTGTACGTGACTGATTAATCAATTACGTTGATATATGATTCATTCAGAAATAGCAAATGGAGTTAAACCAGTTTTTAATATACCTAACAGACCTAAGTTTTAATGTACCTAATGTACCTAAGAAATAGTGTGATTAGGAAATATGTGACTAGGCTTATAAGATTGGTCTCTTCTTCTTTTCTTCTTAAGCTTGAGACACATAGAATCCCAATATTTTTTGCAAACAACACAGGACAACAATATAAAATATGTAGGCTATTTTCGCTTTCTGTCTATAATCCTTTTATTCAGTAAGTCAGAGTTTGTACAGGTAAGGGTCACATATTTTATGAGATAAATTTTCTGAAAAAGATTCTATTCTCATTTTGTCTCTTTTGTACCAAAAATTCTTTTATTCCTTATTTGATAAGAGGTTTCACCGCCATACCAGGTAACAAATCAAAGAAAAATTTAAAACAAAATTTTTTCTGTTTCTAGATCATCCGTTTTTAACCATTTAGATCGCGATAAGATGTTCAACCTCTTTTTAAACATTCAGATATTTAGACATCAAAAAATATTTTACATGACTCAGAATATGCGAGAAATAATTTATTAAAAATTATGTTTTTTAAATTAATTATTTTGATCATTTTTAAGTGCATTTTTTCGCTTAATACCTTAAAAAAATAATTACAATTATTTCGTATTGTATAGGTTTTTTCATGAGTTAAGAAGAATTATTTTAATTGGTCGAGAAATCTGCGGCTCTTATATAGCAAGCATTCTGTATCTAAGTCCACAAGATAGTAGAAGAAAGAAAGATAATAGAGAATGTAGTTGAAAAAAGATTTTCTTACAGATTTCTTACAGTCTTATCTCTAGATAACGCTGCACATTCTGAAATTCTGAAATTACTTCGAATATTTACGAAAGTTGATCTCATGTCTGATAACATGATAATTTCAAGCTGGCTATCTCAAAGCTTTAGCTTATGAATACAGAGAGAATAGAATTCTTAAGAACTGTTAAATTATCGCATGTTGAAACTGGGCAAATTCTATAAAAAAACTGAGCAAACAAACTTTTTCTTTTCTAAATGCTTTATAAGATAAAGTAGCAGTTATTAAAAGGCTGCCGCGTATGCATATTCTTTCAGTTTGGTGAAAATGCCCGAAATGAATGGACATCCTTAGAAATTTCGTTATCTCGCATTTTATTATTTGCAAATCTAACGACATTATTGGTGACATTCAGATTTTCTGTAAACAACTGCAATAGTGTAGATTTCAATAAAAATATTGTACGTCATGTTGCGCTAATCAATCGAGATGTGATCGAACTTATTTGTTCAGCGTAAGGACTGAGTGAGTGGATCCGGAAATTATCTTCCGATGTAATCACTTTGATAATTGTGATTATCTTGTCGCCGTTATACATTATTATAACCCGATCGCTTCGACGCCCAGATCAGTCATCAATGCGGACAGATCGAGAATCGGTCATCGTGATTAGTTAAATCGGATACTATGGCAGAATCTAGAAAAACGTCCCAGGTTAGTTATTTCTATACAAACACGTTAATCAGCTGTGATTAATCATTGCAATTTTGTAATTCAGAAGAGAGAAGCAGGTCAGATACACGCTGGCCTCGTTTCTTATCACTTGAAACGGTGATAAATATTTTTCAAGACGCATATACGAATTGTCTATAAATATTTTTTTTTTTATTGGACCGATTATTTTCAATGTTAGAAATAATTTAGAAGTGTATTTAAACTTGATTTTCGAAATCTTTTGTATCCAAACTATTTATATATAAACTATTTACTTTGAATATAAATAAATATTTTTTTCCATTTTCATTATTTTTATAAAATTATTGTTAGGAACTAAAATAATTAATATATATGACGCTCGAGAATTTGCAATAGCAAAGAATTTAAGGTTGCGGCCAAAACGAGCAATTACGGATGTTAATTAAAATGTTATTTTCTATGTATTATTGAAATTTCATTCAAATGAAAAATACAAGGTTAAAAAAATCGTACGTTTCGACTATACTGAGTCTTCTTCAGCGGTAAATATTGTTTATTATTATTTAATAAACGCGCGCGTGTGCGATTATAGAAATTTTTATAGACATAAATATTAATACTTATTTTCCTCACATTTATAAAACACGCGAAAGCTTAGCAATGGGAAACATATCTTAATCTTAATCTTAAGAACATATTTATAAAATACCTTAATCTTTTTGGTACTGTTACGGTATCTTTCAGTAATTACGGTATTTTATAAATATTACTATTTTTCGTAAATAAATTAAGAAAATAAAATTAATTTTTTAAAAATTAATATAATTTTTTGCTATATAATTATATAATCCTATTTTTAATTATCTTATTGGTTATAGATTAAATATTTTTGCAAATTTGGAAAATAAATCCAATTCGCATCTAATCTCGTGCAGTGTTGAAGATCCTCTTTTCTTTTCTGCAGTTCCTCTCGGCTTATGTGCTGTAACGTCAGATCTTTTCATTGTCGACTTAGCGACAATTTATATGATGCAAATATAATGTGCTCCCCTTGTGTTATTGGCAGGTGAAGAGGGTTTCTCTCGGAGTTGGCGGCGTTTTGGTGGAGCACTCGGACGAGCTGAAGCGAGGTGCCTGGTCCAACCAGATCGAATTTATTCTATCCTGCATTGGGTATGCCGTTGGCATCGGCAATGTTTGGCGTTTCCCTCTCTTCATATATCGCAATGGCGGTGGTACGTACGCGCCCGTAATCGTGTCCCTACGTGTGTATCTGTTCCATGGTATACATGGGAAATGCATGCTTCAGATGCGACCGTCGTATTATATGTCGTGTGGAGTGTTTCAGGTCACGACGAAATTGCCTAGGCATGTTAACTGAATAAAAGTAAAAGAAAATAAGTAAATTAAAAATAAAGCTCGTATTATGCGTTCGCAAAAATATAAGTATATATAAACAGGCCAATAAATGAGCAGACTCGAAGTGTTTTAGAGTGTGTGCAAATGGATTTATTAATAAGTCGGTAAGATATAACAATCGACTGGAATTATGTACGTTTCGACTTCACAGAGTTTTTTTCAGCATTAACACACATGTACATAATTCCAGTCGATTGTTATATTTTACTAACTTATTAATAAATCCAATTTTATACACACACTCTAAGACACCTCTGCTCGTTTATTAGCCTGTTTATATGTAAAAGAAAATGTTATATAATTATAAGCTCTATTAAAAAATTATAATAGAGATTCAGAAGAGAACAGGTTGATACTTTTATCTTTCTGACCTGCTTATACTGGAACTATGTTGAACAAAGTTTTTGTAGATTTATGTTCATCTGAATTGCTTTCTTGCCTTTACTTGTAAAACATGACGGTACAGTTTAGTTACTGTTTGTTAAAACTTGGAACATACTGTACATCATACTGCGACGCATACAGTATCTTCCTACGGCGAAAAATTATAGATACAAACTTTAAAAACCTGATACGCGTAAACTTTAAGATTGCGCGTCGGAGATTCAAAAATAATCGTTATAAATAAGGATCCAGAGAGACTTTTTTTTCGAGCTATAAAAGTGATTTAGAACAAATACTTTTTAATTAATTAATTGAATTTTCAAGTTATCAAAGTAATGCTGCTTTAATCGCTCAACCGCTTTCATATTTGATTTTGTAGGAAAAAATTTTTAAGTAGTTGATCAATAATAATGGAAAAAACAATATAAAGGATTCGTTAAAATAGATAATTAACATAATAATATTAAACTATTAAAATTTTTTTTATGTATATAATAATAACGATAAGATAAAAGTAATAGAGTATATTTTTAATACTAGAATTACAGTTCCTTCGTTTAATAGAATATTAACTGTTATAATTATATTTATTGTATTTTGATCAATATCATATTTTATATTAACTTCGATGCACATTATAATGATAAAAGTATATGTACTGCGAAAAGACAATTATCTTCAAATTGAGAATTATGAGAGAATCTATGATTGTATAATTAATTGTTATAGGCGCCTTTTTGATACCCTTTATTCTCATGTTGATCACGATGGGTCTACCTATATTCTTTCTGGAGCTTTGTATGGGCCAGTATACTAAACTAGGGCCTATAAAGGCATTCAGTCGCATGGCACCCGCTTTTCATGGTCTAGGTTACTGCACATTAGTCGTCATCTTCCTTGTGATGACATATTATATGGTAATAGTTACGTGGACATTGTTCTACACTTTCGCTTCTTTCTCGTCAAAACTCGCCTGGGCGTACTGCGACAACGATTTCAACACGAACGGCAAGTAAAAATGAGAAAAATAGACCGGCATGTATGCGAATAAACATTTAACTTATCGTCGTCGCACTTAAACAAGCAAAGATTTAACTTTAACTTTAGGGAACTTGCAGTTAACTGCTGCGCAACTAAATATCTACTAGCGTGAGACATAAGTTCTTTGGCACTACTATTAACTTTCGTCGTCATTTACATTATTTAATATTGCACAAAGAACGATTTATATAAATTTAGTCAAAAAGTATTTTGGTTCATCAAGGATTAATTAATTGATTTTTTTTATATTAGTAATATAAATTAACATCATTATAACTTAGATTCTTATCGAATAGTCACACGAATAATCATAGAACATCTTTACAAAAAGATGTTACGAGAAAGGGGCTATTATTCAATTGTTCGGTTTTTAATTGTATGTTTAATGCTGATGCCAACAGATTGTTACAGCAACCTTCAGGACGAAGAATGCAAAGAGCAGACTAATTCAAGTTTATTTTACAATAAGACCTGCATGGCCATCCGCACATTCTGTTCCAGTTTTGGATACGAAGATAATAATACTACTCACTGTTTATCTCTCTCGAAAAACGAAATCGTGTTCAGTGATCTCTACAATCGGGTATTGTCGTCCGAGGAATACTTCAGGTACAGTATACATTGCCAGCGCTGCATCGTGTCGGGAGGATCGGTAACGAACCTTACGCCATTGTTAAGCGTTGAGAAGACAAAAATTGTTGAGGATCGCGCCTACAAAGTGTAATTGTCGATCGCGCGTCCAGAGACTACGTTCTTGGTCTGCGCGGGAACGTAACCACATGGGAAAACTTCGGCGGCATACGATGGGAACTATTCGGATGCCTCACGCTAGCTTGGATAGTGTGCTTCTTATGCCTGGTACGCGGTATCCAGACTATCGGCAAAGTTGTCTACTTCACGGCGCTCTTCCCTTATGTCATTCTCACAATTCTTCTAGTACGCGGTAAGAAACAGAAACGAGGCAGACTTTCCTACAACTAAGGCTTTCCTAAATATAGATATATATATTTTTATTTGAGTTTAATTTATTATTTTATTTTTATTTGAGTTTAATTCATTAAGACACGCGCACACACTCACACGGCCAATGTCTCTTTTTATGAGTAAAATTTATAATAATAATAATAATACTAATATTTCTTTAACACTCTCTAAAAGAAAAAAAAAAAGAGCAGTTTCTTAAGTATAAATTCAATAAATTTTATTATATTATTTTCTACGTAAACTTCTTTTATGTGTCAATGACTTTCGAATATATTCTTCAGAATTTGTTTCGAAGGTACAAATATTATTGTTTATACTTATAATATTGATATAATTCTACAGCATGGCCATTTAATTACGTAAAATATCTTCATTGCTTTTAAAAATGGGACAAAATGTAATCAAAGTCAGTCAGGGCTGCATTCAGAAACATCACCCGACCACGCTAGGGTATCATTCTATCTTTGTTTATGTCCAATGAACAATAAAGATAGAATGACACTCTAGCCTGGTCGGGTGATGTTTCTGAACTCAGCCCAGAGTGTCATCGAAACTTTTACCCTAAACAGATAGGTATGATTTATGGGAATATATCCAACTAATCACAGTTATATCACATCATGATATATTTGAATTGTGTCGTTTATTTTAACAAGATTTGCCAAGATAAATCATTCTTATTATTATGTTACTACGCACGCGACATTAGTGTGAGAAATAACTTTATCATGACTGAAGAAGATAATCTCGTAGGTGTTACGCTGAACGGCGCCGATGAAGGCATTCTGTGGTACATATATCCCGATTTTTCGAAGCTGGAAAGCGCAAATGTATGGGCAGACGCAGCTTCTCAAGTCTTTTATTCGCTCGGCATTGGCTGCGGATCCCTGGTGACTCTCGCGAGTTACAGCAGTTTTAGCAATAATTGCCACAGGTGCGATTACACTAAAACGGAACGTGTGCTCAGACAAAAGAGAAACTAGATCGTTTGCAAACATAGGATATCTTAATATCCAAAACAGAAAGAAAGAAATAGTGCTCAAAAAATGGAGAATAGTTTAGATACGAGTTTAGATACGAGAGACATGTTAACTCCTTAAATTGATTTGATATTACGACACTGAAGATGGCTCGAATGTGAGTCAAAACGTGGTTGAATGTATTATAATTATATCTGAATATAATGTTTTTATTGTTGCATTTATCTAACAGTGCTTAGCTTTCTCTCTCATTACTCTTATTTACTATTTTTATTTTATTGAGAATAATTTATATGGGTTCGTTCTACGGATATACGAATTCGTCGCACGCTCGATCGTGCGAATAATTTATCGCAAGACATCTGTTTAATTAACTACATTGACTAAACATTTCAAGTACCTATCAATCTTCTAGTTCATCGTTCGGTGCTTCAGTCTCTTTACGACACAGCAATCGTTGCATATTTGATTTAACTCGGGACGTGACAACATAATTTCGGTGACCGGATGTCGTCGCGATCAGCTGGCGTAATTCCGAGACTGGTTTGAATGTAAGGTATAATAATGATATTCATAAAGCTCATGGAGATTCGAGTTCATGGAACCAGAAACAACTATTGTAAATAATTAAGTGCTCATCCGATAAGAATGATTTGTAAACATGATATCATAATCATAATAATTTTTTTCTGGCCGTTTTAGATAACAATGTTTCGTGATATTTTCAAATAGATTATATGACATACCTAAAAGATAAACGGAGAGAATATACCCAGGATATAAGAAAAAAATGAAAGATATAGATTGTATTGAAGATGGAGAAAACAGGAAAGAATTTGATACAGTTATGGATTAGAACAATCTTTCGTTTTTTTTTTTAGGGGGATAGAGATAAATGCGTTTTTCTTAAAGCAGCAGCTTATATGACTTTTCTTTCATTTTTGATTATTCTATACTAACATCCCTTATATGTACCTATGGAGCATAATTTTGGCTTCCTGTTTTCAGAGACGCTGTCCTCGTCACCTGTACTAATTTATTCACATCTATTTTCGCCGGCTTGGTGATATTCTCGATACTTGGATTCCTGGCCCACCAAATGGGTATACCGATCGACGAGGTAGTCCAGAGCGCAGAAGGACTGGCTTTTATCGCTTACCCGGAGGCGGTGGTGCAGATGCCATGGTCAAATGTCTGGGCTATCCTGTTTTTCGTTATGCTCTTCATACTCGGCCTCGGTAGTCAGGCAAGTACATGAATGATTCACGCTTTATATGTATATCAAGAGACACGGTCGTGTCTCAAGTATATATATTGCGATTTTTTTGATCTTAGTTTCCGTTGACCGAGTTTCCGTTCGCGTTGCGGCGACAATAAACGCGAGCGAGAGATATTATCGCATGAACATTTAAAGGGACTATAAAAGATTTTATTTCCATTTTTACGCAAGCAAAAACCGCTTCCACTCTTCGTCACTTACGGTGATGAAAAAAAAATAATTATTAATGCGATGAGCTCGGCGATGAGACCGGGGTAGCAGGGAAATGGGGGAGAAGGAGGGGAAAAGCGAGAGATGTGAATTTCAATTTTCCTTCGTATAACGAGAAACATCGCTGCGCTAACTACATTTGTTCCAACGAGTTGTGTATTTGCAAGATGGTCCGACTTTCGCCTTCTTGCACTTCGCGCGACTCTCTTATTATATCTAGAATAGTATAATGGCAAAGCAGTGGAACAAAATAATGCATGTACAATGATCATTCGGCTTGAATTTCTCGCGATATAATTCAGAATTTTTATTATTTTTCATTATTTTAATTAATAGAAAAATTTATAAACTTAAAAATAATTATTTATAAAATTTATAAAATATACTAAAAGAAAGATAAATATAATTTTATGTTAAAGCACTAGTTCTGACAAGACTAGAAAGTGTAATTTTATTCCATTGCTCTAGTAATTATAAGAAAGATATTGTGTCTCGAGAAAGAGACTTTCGTCATTACGCTCTAAAAGATCATAAAATCGTATTCTCTCTCTTTCACCATGCTTTTACGCGATGTTATAAATATCAATCTTAATTTTACTAATAAATCTTCATAATTAATTTTTACTACTAAACCTTCATAATTAATTATCAACTAGTCAAATATCAATAATTTCGTATATTACTTCATATCATAAAGTCATTTAGACCCTTGATAAACTGATTTTTTCTTGCACTTTACGCACTTGTGGATAATATGCACTTGTACGCACTTTGCAATTATAAAGCGTTAAAAACTTGCAAAATAAATTCGCGGGAGATATGGTCACTATGCAGCAGCTTCCGCATCGCTCATCGATGTGGTTATTTCGCAAAGATTTCACATCCATCCCGGCGTTAAGAAGGCACCCATTCAGACACCTTGAGAAACGGTCGACGTATTTGTCAAAAGGTGCCGTGGGCGTAAGAGGGATGCGCCTCATCCCGACGAGTAGCCGGACGGCGATCGTTTCGCGTTGCTTTTGCATCGCGAGACTCCTATCTTTTTACCTCGGGGCTCGTATATCACGGAAGGAATTATGGTTCGCCGTCTCAGAATGAAATCCACACTTTCTTCCCCTCCTCGCGGCGTCAGCTTCGCTCTCGTCTTCCGTTTTCCAGCGGTTCGCCAATGATACCGAAACCACGAGTGAGAGATGCCGTAAAACGTACATAGGCAATCCTCGGCCTGTGGGACAAAATGAGAAATTTTGGTTCAATATAACATTTAGCTATAAAACTATACAACCGATTTAAATGATTTTTTTTTATTTGTGTATTAGTAGCAAGTCAGTATTAGTAGCATATCAATTACACTTCCGGGTATTATATTCGCGAAAGCGTTTGAAGTCTTTGTTTCTCGCTTCTTGAGCTTCTTCTGTTAATTGGCCAATGGGAAGAAAAGCCGATTTAATAATACGGAGATTTCCGATGATTCAAACAAGGAGAGGAAAGGGCTAATGGGGCGATTTAATAACTTTTCCACTGTGCACCAATATTTTATGCACGGATGAAGGCATATAATACCAAGGATATATTTATGTAAATCTTGACAGTTTCTAATGCATGTGCTTCAAATTTACAAGAATCAATTCTTTCCTCGCAAGCTATTATTTCTGCTGCTAATGCTGACTTAATACACAATTAATGATTACTTCTGATCCATAGGTAGCATCAGGCGAAATAAAAATTGGAAAATTAAGGAGAGCATTATCGATTTAGAAACCCAAAACTTGTTAATCGCGGAGTGATATGTGTTCTGTGCATAATTGCTGCATTCGATTAACTTCTGATTTGTATACTTCATTTATATGTCTAATCATTATGTGTGGACTATATTGACATTAATTATATGCATTTACAAGTGATTGTTCAAATTTTATATGTTTATCATTTTCTCATACTTAAACGTTAATAAAAAGAAAGGAAAAATTTTTTTCAAAAATCAGACAGATGACAGATTTGTTAAAAATTTTATAAGCTTTAATTTAAAAAAAATCATTTAAATCGGTTGTGTAGTTTTATAGCTAAATGTTATGTTGAATCAAAATTTCTCATTTTGTCCCACTGTGCGCGGATCGGACAGTCCGGCTCTCCACTTCTTTTGATTCGTCCCTAATTCTATTTCAGTGAAGCATGTTTGATTCGTAGAAAACATGGTGTGTTCTATTAACCCCCATTAAGTTGATAATATAAATAAATAAAATATGGTAACAACTTGTTTTAATTCATTTAATATTAATTTGTTTTATTTAATAATTTGGTCCGGCCTTTGACTCGGAGACAGAATAATAATTTGGCCCCCGAATTAGGAAAGGTTGCCTGCCGTAAAAGATGCCGCGTGAACATATGTAGTATAAGAATATACAATCGAGCGAGAATATACATTCATTATGATGCAAACGGTGATTGAAAGCAGGCTCGGTTCGGTTTCTTTTACGCGTCAAAATTTAGACGTTTTCAGATTGAGAACGCGTACTTATTGCTATGAGAAGAAGAGTAAATGGAAAAGGGAGATATAGAAACGGAAAGTAGGAAAGGAAGAGAGGAAATGGCGCGATGCGCGCGGGGAATGGAAGAAAGAGGAAAATGCGCGGCCGCACGGTCGTTACTTTTTACGATACAGTTCGCAGGCGTGCAGGCGATAAACACCGCCATACTGGACAGGCGTCCGGATTTGCGAAAATACGAGAGTTTCGTTGTACTGGCTATATGCGCTGCCTGCTGGCTCCTGGCGATTCCGATGGTATTCGACGGCGGTATCTACCTGTTCAAGCTGATGGACTGGCATACCGCCTCCTGGGCGATCCTATTGATCGGCTTCGCTGAACTCGTTGTGGCTTCCTGGTTCTACGGATGTAACAGATTTCTATCTAATCTTGCCGAAATGAAAATGAAATTTGGTCGTTTTCTCCACGGTTATTGGTGGCTGAGCTGGGTCGTCCTTGCACCTCTTACTTGTCTAGTAAGTGCATTTTTTACTTACTATGTCTTTGTGTTTTTTGTCAACGGCTTAACTATTTCGCTACGGGGTGCCTGCCCAAGCAAAAACTTCTGGTAGAAAAGTTAGTACAAAGGATTTCGACATCAACGAATCTTATTATTCAGCATCTGTCAGGTTTAAATATGCACCATTCTCTTTATGATGCAGTTATGGAAGTTTCTAAAATTTTAAAACAGAATTTAATGTTGCCGTTTTTATAAAATTTAATAAAAATTGACGTACTAAATAATTTTAATTTTACTTAATAATTTTAATTGAACGTATTTAGAAGAATAAATATAGTCGAGCCTAGCGGTCGGTCATCAGCATGTACATAATTCTGTGTACGTATATAAAAATGTTTTATTTAAAATAAAGAATTTAATTCCAATAATGTTCAAATATTTAATCTATTATGTAATCAATATACTTATCGATAAAATATAATTGGCGTACATTCTTCACGTCCGTAACAAAAGTGTTAAAAAGATGTTTATTAAATTTCGTGAAAATCGATAATTGAATCTTTTTGGATCCTTTCAAAAACAATGACGTGCAAAACAATTAAACAATTATCTTTCGGATAATATAAGCCGTGATTGTTTGTCGCTTTGATTTTTTACTGAAATTAATTATTATAGTCTTCATCCCTATACAATCGCGAATAAACTATACAACAATTAAAACTTTAACGGCAACTCCAACGTATATCGTTATGATATAATCAACAGTAGCAAACGAAAGGAAGATGATGCTTAATCCCGTCGAGGTAAGGAGCCTACCTTTATTGACTGTAAACTTTGTAGAAAGTTCAGCGACATAGTGAGAGAGAATAAACCGTAAATTAGTCCTCATCGCGTGGAGACGATTAATCGAATTTATATGGAAAGTAATGAAACTAAAGCTTTAGGTTATCGATCGCCAAGCTTGTTAAAGTGAAGTAACGTGTGCGCTTTAGAAATATTCCAACAATTTTTCAATTTATACAGGTTACTTTGTAAGGCATATAAAAATGTTTAACAATTTTTTGTTGAAAAAAAATCTTTTTGGATAAAAATATCATAATTAGAGGCTCTTTTGCAAATAATTATGAAGCTATAAAAAATTAAAGTTTTATTATAATATAAATTAGATTACAGTAATATAAATAAATTTACACGCTCGTAGCAAACTTGATTTTAAAGTACACACACTCAGAGAAAAAAGTCGTATAGGAGGAGAATATAAGAGCAACTAAAAAGAAGGAAGATTAATAAGGATATTTTTTAACCCTCTCAGAATTTTTAAGAGACAACTTTTTTTGTATTGTATAATCATTAGGAATGTCAAAAATAATCATTAGGTAAGAACAAAACTCGATTCATAAGGTCATAATTACTAATCTAAGTATATACCACTATGGTACTTAAGCCTTTTTCATGATAAGTAAATTAATAAGATATTTTCGCTCATTATACTACTTTGCCATCATATTAATGTTATTTTAAACTACAATATCTATCATTCCCAGGTAAAGATAAACACAATTCATAACGAAAAAATTAATTTTTGATTCTTGACGTACCCATAACAAAAAGGTAATCACTATTGGTTGCTTACAGACTTAAGCCTTTATACCTTTTTAAAATTATAGAGATTTTAATATTTTTTATTTTGCTTTTTAGATTTTTATTTTAATTTAAAAATATCACCACATGCCTCAATGATCGAGATGACTAAGACACTCGCTCCGAAAAGTTGACACAGGTCCCAGGTTCGATCCTTGACTGAGGTGTTATTTTTCACAACAATTCTTTATAATATTTAAGGGAGAAGAAATGCTTGTTATATTTCATTATTATTAATTTGATTATTAATTCGTGATTATTATTCTTGTTCATCTTAAGACTGTGTTTCAAGACCGAAAATTTATTCGGCGCGCAGTTTGAGAATTTGAGAAATGTATCTAAATTCACACAAGAAACATTCAGCACGAACATCTAGCTTTGACGGTTTTGGCGCACCTTATTATTTGTGTTATGTCACATATCGGTTTATTCTATTTCTTATTTTATTTTTAAGTTTTTTTGACATATTAAACACTATATCGTAACTTTTAAACATCTTTTGATTGCAAAATTCGATGATTCTTCTTCTTTATTTGTATCCAATAGCAAAATTATGGGCAATATTGTTTATACTATTTTCAAAATCTCGTGTCTAGTCTATTGTTGACATAAGGATTGTATCTAGAATAACTTACAAAGGAATTTCGCGCATCTAAAAATTCAGATTTTAATGAAACTTGGCATAAATAAGTTGGATAAATAGATGAATTTAAAAATTTTCAGTTGCAATAGAAAAATGGTTTGAAAGGATAAAACTACTGATAAATGTTTTAGTTGACGTTATGACGTTAAAATAACGTTAATATAATGGCAGATTATGACTAAAAATATAATGACTGAAAATATTTTATTAGTTTACTTAGTCATGAAAAGAACTGTGTACCATGGTGGTATATCTAGACTAATAATTAATTATGATTTTATCGAGATTATGACTGAATCAAGATTTTTCTTATCCAATGGTTATTTTTGACATTTCTAATGATCATATAATATTAAAAAAATTTTTTTTTGAAAATTCTGAGGAGGGGCCTTATTGACTTTTCTTCTTTGAGAACAAATAGCATCTTAATTATGTATCATAAGTTATAAGAACAATAAATAAACAAAGTTATAAGAACAATAAATAAGTATATAAATTAAGAAAATATAGTAATGTTGACTATAATCTTTAAATTAATACATATATATATATACAGAAAAAAAGATGTTGCAGCCATGAATGCGAGGAAGAAGACGAGAGTTACCCGAGAGATGAGTGGACGGAATGCGCCCCGAAACGTACACGCATTTTCTTTTTATATGCGCATCCTACACTCGACTCTCGGGTGATTCTTGTCTTCTTTCTTGCAGCAAGAATTTGTGTATGATTAAATTTTAGGTCTCATTATATATTTTGGCACATATATAATAACTCTTCCAAGAATTATAAGGTTTCTGAATTAATTTTTGTACATTTTTGTATATTAAAAATTATACTGTCGGAGATACATCTTTATTATCTCCAAACCTAATGATCGCATTCAAGGAACTATTTTATTAAAATATTGATGATCCACTGAGAGAAAAAAATTGCAACTAACATAATTTAACTATGATTTATAGTCATTTTTGATGCCAACTATATATTTATATTGTTTTAACCATGCAAAGCTGCTTCAACACTGAATTACAATTATTACAACTGCGATGTATTCATGCAACTATATCATGGGAAAACTGGTTTAATTATAATTTATTAATAAGACGTCTATAAAATACATTTTGATGAAACCAAGCAGAATTTCTGATATCATGATTTGATTTACTTCAGATATTATTATAATAATATATTTTGGCACACAGCTTCTAAGGATTATTCAAAGTTCCTGAATTTATAATTTTTACACAGAACTAAAAACTATACGTCATACACACACACACACACATACACACACACAAAATAACTAACAAACAAAGAAACAAGCAAACAAAATACATCTTTCATTTATTTTCGTCGTTGAATCCAATTTTGGATTCGTATTGAAGGAATCATTTTCTTAAAATATCGGGAAAAAAATCTTATAATACTGCGTTTTTTACTTACGATTAAAACTTCGCTGTATACATCTAGTGGTGTCGCGTATTGTTCGTAGAGAAGTCTAGTGAATATAACTAGAAATGTAGTCAAATGTATAATCAAATGTCCATATTCAATACTGATTTTGTTCTTATTACTTTGTAAATTGCAGGTACTTAGAATTCGGAGTTGTCAAATGTAGTTGCCAGCATTATTTCGTTTTCTCTCAGTGCAAATAGTTGAAATTTTATCTGGAAATGTGCTTTCGTATAACTTGATACATATACAGACAACAATTTGATGTTTATATGCTTATATTCCATTTAATGAATAATTATTCATTTATTAAATTAATTAATGAATATTCTTATGCATTTACATAAATTATAATTATTATAATAGGAGTAAAATATCGAATGTTTGTAAATACAACTTGAAACTTAAATTAAAAATCTCAGTCGTTATTGATGAATAATTTGTGTTTATTAATATAACAAAAATTGAAATAAAAAAAGAATTTATTAAAAATAATAGATTAAAAAACTTGATTTTTATTTTTAGTATTAGGAGAAAGTCGACATCGTCACACCATTTTATTTTTTGTTTATATTTCTTAAATAAAAGCTAAAATAAAACTTTAGAAGCATAAATACAAAATAGAAAATATTTTCTATCAGATGATATAGCAATTGTTTATAATACTGTTCTGAATTTTGTAATAATTAACTTTTTCGTAAGATAAGCAAAAATAAATATCTGACAAATTGAATCCAAATTGACTAAAACTGACCAAAACTGACATAGGACATAAAGATATTTGTACAAAATATTTCCAAGTTTAATGTATATAAAGATTTCTAGAATCTTGTCACTTTGATGTAAAATGTTTTTTTATTTATACGCATACTTTATTTGATGCAACATATAACGAGAATATATAAAGAATAAGTTATTATCTTATATGAATAGTTTATATATAAATCAATATGTGAATATGGGTTTTTATTTCTTTAATCATCTAAACAGATTATATTTGTATCAGTATTAATACATAAAGTATAATATTTCATAGAAATAAGGTCGTCTTAAGAGACTTATGTCAATATCAGAGATTTTCCCTTATGTTAATAATAATAATAGTTATTATTTATCTTATTATTATTTTATTTTAAATTTTTATGAATCAGTAGATGTAATGCATTATATCAATTCTTTTTATTTATATCTTTTATTTATATCGGACTTCTTAGGCAAGATTACCAGCTTTAGATTCGCAAAATTCAACAACTCGGGTTCCGAGTCCCTTGGAGGCAAAAAGCGTCGTATTCCCCACGACCAAACTGCTTAATTAATCTGGCTGCCTGTCGAGGTGTGCCGAGTGAATTTTTATTTATAACGGTTGAAATTTTTTGCCCGTGCCGTCCCGGGGTTCGAAATATTTCCCTCGACGGTTGCCGAACGGTGCCCTGCGCGAAAGTTAGTTTTGATTAAAAATTCGAAATCTCCCTTAATTGATAATTGTGCCACATGCGCTTTCGCGCACATACATATATCATCCAACGCAGCACAGTTTCAACTGCTTTGAGAAACCAAACAATTAATCAATCACTTCGCCTTTTATCCGCAGGGAGTCTTTGGGTACCAATTGGATCAAACCGATTTTCGAGGAAGTTACGGCGATTATAAATTTCCCGTTTGGGCGAGCGCAATTGGAATTGGAATCGGACTAGCCACCTTGGTGCCATTGCCGATCTTCTTTATCCTACAAGTCTGGAAAACGGAGGTGAGCTAGTTGTTCGCAAATAAAAGATTTCGAAGTTTTTGTTGACCTGCTGATATTTGCCTTCGGGTAGAAATTCGTGTAACCTATACATCTGAGTGTAAAACACGATTTTTCAAGTTATTCATTTCAACATTTTTTGGTATTCCTTCTCCCTAAAATTTTTTCGAATCATTACCTGTGACGGTTTCATGCAAAAACCTGTTCCCTTCTTTCTTAATAGGTAAACGGAAAGGTCTAGCACAATATTTGTCACGCCTGTCTGCCTTATGAAAATTTATGACCCTAATTTTCTGTTATTTGTATCTTTGGAATTTTGAAATATTATTTACTCTCTTACATTTTACTTTCCAACCGTTATTCCACGAACATTTCGTTATTAATTAATCGTAATGTCTCATCAGTAAATGTATTAAATAATAATATTTTTTCTTTTGTTCTATTAAGCGTTCTCTTAAATTATTAACGTTATGCTTATTACTTTATTCTAATAGCTAATCCATGTCTGTAATTATTTCTGTCTGCATAAATTATTACGTACATGCATACACAATGCTAAAATGTGTGTTTACGGGATTGAATGAAATAAATTTATTTGTCTTTATTTCATTAATTTAAGGTTTATTTTTAAATGTTCATTTATTCTTTATTCTTTTATTCATTAAGTCTTTCCATATTAAAATCAATAATTCTTAGTTTCCTGTGATATCATTAAAATAAATATATAAGTATATATATACTGCATAATGTATATACAACACATACGCGCACACACACACACACTTAAGCATATATGCCTCAAAATAAGAAAGATAATTAATTTTTATCAACGATTCAGATATAACATGATATAACATTGTGCGCATTTAAAACTTAAAAATAATTTATTTTCCGCAAAAACATATTTATCATGCAAGTAAAAGGTTTCACTTTTCAGAGAAAAGTTTGAGTTGAGATTTCTTAATAATCAGTATTCTTTTTTGTTGCTTAATGACTTACCGGATGACCGTTGGCTCTTCAAGAAAAGGAGATTGTTTTATTACGAGATCGGACCATTAATTTTCGCTAATGAGAAAGTAGAAGCGACTACGGAATCATTGAATCTCCCAACAATTTTGACCAACTTGTTTCATTTCCTATGTGTGATCGATTAATCAGAGTAAAAACTTTCCCCATTATGCATCCGGTATAAAGTATGTTATAAATTATTCTTTTTGAGATCATTAGTGACGGGCAAAATTCTTTTACTGAAGTCTACTTAATTTGTGATGTGCGTATAACGCATTAAAAAAAATTGTTTCCGTCGAAATTGTAGTATGCTGCGTTATTATATCACGTTATTCCCGATATCTCGAATTAGAGCGAGTATCTCACAAAAGATACGTGCCACTGTCGACGCGGTAGCGGTTACGGGCCGATTTAGAAGTTGCGGTCTGCACCGTAAAATCTCAAGAACTCGGGGAACGTCTTAATACAAGTTTTTCCGCGGTACGTTGATAATCGTACTTTGAAACGAAAAGTTTCTTCGTGGAGAAGAGAGCCTGCCACTCTCCATCGCTGCAGGCACAGGGCCGTCGGAAACCAGCGTGCAAATCATGCGCATCGCACAAAGAGCGCAATCGTACAAAGAGAGTCGCCAATTGCGAGTTTTAACGAAATTGAAAATGCACAAATTGACATATGTTTAAAAGAACATTTTACGGGATTAAATTTTTTGATTAAACCGCTATACGTTCAGACTTTCGCCAACAAATGGAGCGTATCGCACTGTATAAATTGTTTTGTAAATAAACGCGTGAACAATGCGAATCTCTATATAAAATTTTTTCGCGTTTTTAGATTGCAAAATGTCAGTTTTGTATCCTATGAAAATCCTGTTTTTTTTTTATATGTGAGAATTCGAGAGGTGCTAAATAAAATTTTGCATTTGTACGTGGCACTGATATTACGTGGTATTGATATTATAGATTGATATATGCTATTTTCTTTGGAATTATTAGTATTATGTTCAAATCTCGAAGGTTTTTGTAAAGTGAAAGAAATAAGAAGGAGGGGGTATGGAAGGATGCATTCAGAAACTATGTCTCGCAAGTACACGCACAGAGGGGCGTGCTGCGAGTCAAACGCATTTTTATGGCTTCGGAATATGAGTCAACGTCCCGAAAAGACGCTATAACTCTTTTTTCCAAGAGTAGTGTGATCGTCGATCTTAATTTTGAATTACTGAGACATTCTGTATATATACACACACATATATTCATTTATAGATTGTCGGTTATCTCCGAAATAATGACTGAGGAAATAGGGAAGAACTTTCTAATTTATTTCTAAACGCACTTATTTCTAGTCGCAACTTATTTCCTAACGCAAAGAGGGGGCGTGGAGATTCAGGTGACGATGAATTCCTGTTCCTCGGTTCGAGCGGGCAGAACTCTAGAACAAAGAACACCTTGAATAACGACAGGTTGCGTATTGGCTCGCGGTGCACATGTGGTTCAACACGGAAGCGGGCCCGATCGGAGGCCAAAACCGACTCAACTCGAAGCCCGAGAGTAACTCACTTTATACCCGCAAGATTTTTTTTTTCCCCACGCACGGACCATCCCCACTCAACGACAATTCTGGGCGCACTGCGTGTCCACGTGACACCATCATGTAATTGACAGTGACTAACTTACCTGGTAACGGTCCACCGTTACAGTATATATCCCGCATCACATGATAAAAATAATTGTATAGAAGTGCAAATGTCAAAAATATAAATAAAAATTAAACCGTGATCAAAAAATACAACGAAATGGTCAAGTATAAAATATAAAAAGAATAAATTAAGTGTAAAACGCGAATTATTCATTAGAATGTCACAATTTAAAATGATAAAAATAATCTGCTTCAGAGAAATAAAACGTTAAAGTCAAATACAGTTATTGAAAATAAACCACACTTAAGAAAAATTAACCACACTTAAGACAGGAAAAATAAGCACAATCTAAGGACTCAGTGTCTGTTTGTAAATTAATTCCGTTCTTTTGGCATTTTATGTTAATCATTTCTGATACTACTCGTTTATTAAAATTCCTTTCAACATTCAAAATCTCAACTCTCTCCCAATCAAAGTCATGRCTTCTATGCAACCTATGTTCCGTGATTACAGAATGAGCAGATGTGTTTCTGTTGATGTGATTTTTATGTTCTGATATTCTAGTTTTTAATTGTCTGCCCGTTTGTCCTACATAGGATGCATCGCAGTCTTTACAATTGATCTTATAAATAACATTCATATTTGATGATTTTGAAAGAGAGTCTTTTTGTGCCTTAATGAGTCTACTTAATTTATTCATACTGTAGAAAGATACCCTTGATACCGTGCCGTTTATAATGTTTTTGAACTTTTCGGAAATAGATTTAATATAGGATCGTAAACCTGTTGTTAGACTCATTCTCATTGCTGTTATTTTGTTGTATTGTTTTTTCATTTATTAAGCTTTTGATTCTAGATACTATCGTGTTGAAAATAAGTCCCAACGGGTAATCATTCTCCAGTAAGACCTTGATGAAATTAATCATGTTTGTAGGTAAAAAAGAACTTTGGGATCCCCTTAATGCTTCGATTTCGCTTGAAGAGTGTTTTATTTCACTTCTAGATAATATTCATTTGTTATTCTTGAGCATTCAAAGTCCTTGACACGTTTTAGTACTAATTTTATTTATTATTGAGCAAAGACAAAATCGTGCTCTATCTAATTTATTTTGTCTGAGTTTCATCTGGAAGGTTCCTCTCGTCATATTCACAGAGATAAATGACATACAGAAAAAAGAAAAAGAGAAAATTTTATCGGGTTTATTGCCCGCTTGCCAATAAGTGACCGTTAACGGGTTTTATTCGTTTCTTATCCTAGAAGATTATTTTTTTAGTCGTCCTTGAAATGAGGAAATCGTGGAGTCCACAGGACGTAACATTAGTGTAACAATATATTTTTTAGTGAAGCTAAAATTTTTTATTTAATTTTATAAAATATTATTGACAGACACATATTCGCACATGTTCAGGCAAGAAAGCATGATAATTCTCAATAATTTCTAGGAATTTATCAATTCTTTTTCTAAGAATTTATCAATTTCAAAGAATTTTTCAATTTATAATTTTTTTTAATTTCACATATATGTTAATAGCGGCCCTGTTCGGATCGCATCTATTTCTATCCATTTACGAAGAGACGGAAAGAGAGGAGGGGGAGAGAGACATAGGCAGCCCTTTTTCTTGACCGCTTCCGTTTTCTGTTAGCCGATAAATTTAACATTACTCTTATCTCCCTTTTCGTTGTTTTTCGAGCGTTCCGCGCACACTTCGAAAGTACTTGTGTGGTTTCGCGCGAGGAGATATGACCTCGCGGGAACGTGAACAGCGCCGGCGGCACGTATCTCGCCCATTATCGGATTCGCAACAATTTAATTTGTGCTCTTTTAATTGTTCGCAGAGCTTCCGGAGTTTATTTCGGCCTTCGTCGAAATGGAGGGCAGCTGAGCAGGATACGCTGGATAACGATAGTGTCAGCACTACAGTGATCAACATACGCGATTCTTGTGATAAAATTTAAATTTAATTACTTGGTAATAAACGCAATATAAACGATAATTTAAAGAAATACCAAGATTTTTTGAGAACATTATTTTCTAATATGCAGACATTATTTTTAGAAAAAATAACTCATTCCGTTTTAGGAATCAGTTATTTTCACCTGAGAATATAATGCTAATAAATTAATACAGTACGGAATATAGAATATAATTAACAAATAATTTTACATTGCGCAATGATGTATCTTTCGATGAAACTGATGATAAATCTTTTAAATTCAGCAGAGCTGAATTTTCATTTCCCAGAATTATTTAATAGATCTAAAAATATATATATTTGTATTTTAATATAAAAAATATTTGTATTTTTGATGCTTTATTTATCGAGAAGTTTTTCAGTATATATCAAAATATATATTTGCTAAAGCTATTTATACCAAAAGGAATTAATTTGTATATATATTTATATATTATATATTCCTAGATATAAAAATATAGACGGTAATATGTTATTTCAATATTTTATTTAATTCTAAATATAATTATATGACTACACAATAAGAACAAGAAAATTATAGTGATATTATAAATATTGAATATAGTATCGAAACAATGTAAAAGATAATTTGCATAGAGAGAGAGAGAGAGAGAGATATGATCGCTCAGTCTCGTTTGAGTCAACAAAGCAACGTTAGAAAAGCGAGGAATATGCCGTTGCTTCGCGCTGTCCTTCCTGCTAATTAATGTCAGCGAACATGGCTACTACTCAGAATTTCATGTCTCCGCACGTTGTAATATCAGACGAGGTGGCCGCTTATAAGCCGCCTTATGGGGGCCGCGAGCAGACGCGATGAATACACGCGTCTCTGAAAATTACATCGTGTCGTACGATGTCGATTGATGCGAGGGATTTGATGTCCTGAGATACGGTGTTACAGCAAATGTGCCGAAAAAGGCGCACATAATTTAAACATCGGAATGAATGTTTTATCCAGCGGTAACGATAACGACTAGCGTCAGAACAGACAAAATCTCAAAATGCATTAATAATTGGATAATACGCAAGAGCGCGCGGATAAATATAGCATAGAGACGGTTAAATTTTAGCGAGATTTAAGATAGCATTCCGTTCATCCAACTTTGAAAATGCGCTTTTCAGAAGTATACATACGCACGATCGGAAATTAGAAATGGATCGATACAATTCAGGAAATATAATTTTCTCAAAATATATTCCGTCCAAAATCTGAATAGGCAAGATCTCTTGAAATCAGGACAGTATGCTAACGTACGAAAATTCGTCTTTGCAAAAAAAATGCGAGATATGCAAATGGAGCGTTATTCTGGAAATGCATTATCGCGAATTGTCATGGTAGATTTAAAAGTTCTCTCTCGCCTTTAGACCGTCGAGACCCTCCCTTGGCTAATTCCGAAATCATATTTTTTTCTCTCAAGATTTTTACATGCGTTCGCTAGATTTAGAAGAGGGGAGGAAGCGGGGAATAACTCAAGGCAACAGTATTTCGACACGAAGAATTTTCGTTCGTTGCGTGGTATCCATGTTATTTTTAATTTCGAAGTTCTTTTCCGAGTGTTCGTGCCACATTATCCAGTGTATTATCGCGGAGGTGATTGATGCGGCTAGCAGATAGGCTCAATGCAGATTACATTGTATAATATTTTATCGATCGCGTACTTTTTATCCGTCAGCGATTATACGGATTATTATTCGCGACATAAGTACGAACACATCGGGTGACCATTGAAGTTTTTAGTACGCCGTTTCTGGTACGCGTGGAGAAGAGAGCATAAAAGTCATATCGAAACTAATTATATTCAGCGAAGTAATTTCCATTTGATTCAATTATCCTCTGCCGTTCTGAATCTTCTAAATATCTCTTCTATAGAAGTCCTTTTTCACAGGACAAAAGAAAGTTTCTATAATAACTCCTGTACTTCCCTATCGCTCTTAAAACCTTGTCCACAGCAGATTATTGTCAAGGGCCACAGAAATAAATGAATAGGATGACTGACACAAAGTTTCCCATTTAAAGCATTGGATTGTCTCGGTAATAACTTTGACAGTATGTGGGAATTCTGGAGGAACAATACTTTATGATCGCCGCTTCCTTCTTTTTCAATGCCTCATTCAAACTATTATGAATGCAATTTATTATGATCCGGCAAAGTAGCAATTTAAAGCAGACAATTCCACATGAATTGCAAAAGATTTTGATTATCTTGGTATTAGGATGAATAAAACTTTAGTCAATAAGTCTCAGAGCATCCGGCGATTAATCTTTAAATCTCATTAGCTATCGCGCACACTTTGCTTGCTCCTTTCCGCATTCTCTCACGTTCGCACGAGTTAATTAAGCCAATCCGAGAACGAGAGAGAATATTGACGGACTCGATATCAAGTTTTACTCCGAATCCAGTTTACTTTTTTGTGAAACTAGAGTGACGATGCAACGACGACAATCCCTGTGGCGCAACCTTGTTGCTAAGAATATCATCATCAGTGATCAGATAATTGTCAGTTGGAAATAATGGCGGGTGCAGAGATTGATTCGGCAGAACAATTACGTCGATGTATAGAACGACGTTCTCGCTGGCAATTAATGAGCCTCGTTATATGGCAACTGCACTAATGATACGTTCGTAGTCGTTTCTTTTTATTCAGTCACATTTACTGTCTGAAAATTGCTATTAAATGTTCTTAGAGCTTATTTCTTTCTTTAAATCGAATAATAAGTCGACGAACTAACCAATGTTATTTTCCGAAATGCGAAAACGTAAAGAAATATTAATCTATTAAAGAATGTAATTATTAATAGTATAGAATATAAATAAAAAAGTTTCAAACTTACAGTCATTCTTATCTTCTGATAGTTTCAAATCATCTCTGATAGTCTTAGTGCTAAGATCCTGGTTTTCAAATGGATGTTATTTGATCCCTGTTTCCAAATAATTTTTGCATTTCTATATGCCATAAAATATTACATCAAATTATTTAAGGTAAAAAAAAATTATTAAAAGTTATGCTGATGTTATAAATGTAGGATTTATTATAGGGCGTTATTTGTATAATCGTTTCTTAGCAAATAAAAATTTTCTATTTACATATCTAAGAATAAATAGCGAAAAATAAAGCGATTATCACTAATAGAGAACTAAAAGAATTTGACATCAAGTTCCAATCATCTTTGTACACGTAATAGAAGTTTACAGACTGTGCTTTTTTTTGTCGTCGTGTACTCTGCGTAAACACGCGTCGCACTAAGGCTGGACTCGTTAAAAACAAGCCCATCCTTCCTCACTACAAATGCAGGCATAATGGAATTATATGGATCCGTGGAGCGGATTTAAATTTTCAAGCGCAGCGTTACGCACGCGCGGGCGCGGACGGATCCGGGTGTTCGGATCTGTTTTATAATTCCGTGCTATTAAAGTCGCCGTAGCATTTGCATTCTCCTGCTCGCGTGCCTCCACTTCCGGCAATTTTTGGCCGGAACGGGGCGAGCAGAGACATGACGGACGGAACATGAAATTCATGAGAGTACGCCGGGCGCGTGCTCCCCGTCCGAGCTTCGCCAATTATTGTCGCGAGGAAAGCTGTACAGGATGTTTCGGGTTCGTTCTCTATTACTTTTCTCCTTCTTCCTCCAGGATTACAAATGCCACGGAAATACCAATGTAGGATATATGTATAATCGATATGAGGCGAGGCCGCGCCGTGAAGAATCAGCAATAACTTCGCTCTGCTTATTGCTCGTGGTTTCTTCGATGAAACGTTGCGGTAGGCGCCGCAAACTTTGCTCTCATTTGTTCTTACTTTTGGCACTGGTAATGGCATCGCCACTTTAATCGGGGTGATTAACTGATATACCATAAGTTATATGAGAGCATGTTCGATCATAAAAATTAGCAATTTGCTTTCATGTGTCTACACACACAACACACACACACTTTTTTTTAGTCGCATGTTTTTTTTAACAAATATGAAGCTTTTTTGCAAAAATTTTGCAAGAGATTGTTTGTATTAAATTTTTAATATTAATGATTTAGGGGAGAGAAAGAGAGAGAGAGTTAAATCTTAAGTCTCAAGTTAGATTGCTGAACCAGTGAATACTGATTGATTAGAAAGTTTCGTAATTTAATTAATTTCCAAGACGTAATCTCTTTAAGATTTAGTTAAGTCTCACTGCATCCGAAAAATATTTAATGTGGAAAGTTTTTTTAGTTCTTTTAGAGCATAATAATAATTTATAAAAAATAAGATATTTTCAATTTTTATTCTTTTATATCTTTCTTTTATTATCAAATTTAAAATAAATTAAAAAAAAAAAACAAAGGGGTTAGATTTAAGAAAAATTTTTAACTAAACTAAATTCACAACAATAATTAACTAAATTAAAAAATTAACTAAATTGTAGCAAATATTATTCTTAAATTTAAAATATATCCGACATCAAATATACAAGCACACACACACGCACACACGCACACACGCACGCGCGCACGCACGCACGCGCGCACGCACGCACGCGCGCGCGCGCACGCACGCACGNACACACACACACACACACACACACACACACACACCAGATTCAGACTAATAATAATTAAATAATATTGAAATTACGCACATTCTGAAAAATGATGCTTTCGATGAAATTTTCATTAACCTGGGAGTTGTCGAATGAAGTTACAATTTACATCCCAATGGCTCAATATTGAGGACACATTTCCGCCATTCCGTTCATATTTATTGAAATTATCAATAACTTTCCACTTAATTAAACAAATTGAATTATTATCTGGACATATTATACAAATGCCTTCTCGATATTGGCGGAAAGTAGATATTTCGTCCTATATAGCGTAGCAAAATGGTATCAATATACAAATAGAATATCAAAAAGGTAGAATTACAATTTTTACTTTATTACAAATTTCTCATCATCTTTAATGTTACAAAATTACTTTTATTCCGCACTAATATTATAATTAAAATAAGACATGACTTATTCAGACATTGAGTAAAATTGTAACTGCGGGATAATTATTTCTGTTCTGATAATTAGTAAAACAACTATAACTTTTTAATAAAAAAAGAATCGTTTGGAAATTGTTTTACGGGATGATTTAATCGGAGAGATAAGGTCGAAAAAATCAGCGATCTACGACGATGCTCCCGGAAGTTGGCGAATACCATTCGAGTCGATATGCGCGGATCGCGACACGCCGCGACACTGGTCCATCCTATTGCTCTCGCATTAGTGACGATATCGCGCTTGAGCCTGACGCTCTCTCCCGGTAGTGGCAGTCGCGCGTTACGCTGCAACCGACACGCACTAATTATGCAAATGAGTTTAGGACGACGGGGCCGTTGTTAATGAGCGACTGGCACGTGCATTCGAGTTACATCGAGCGCAGAAACGCTTCTCGGCTGAGCGTGCACCTCATCCACGATCGCGCATTTCGCATCGATGATCGCGTATCATCCTTCTCCCCTCATCATCCCCCTGTCTTGTCGACCACATCGATCTGACGGTCTCGTCGCGGCCGCGCGATTTTTCCGACTGCGCCACGAGCACGATATTGGTATATATTGATATATATGACAAAAGAAAGGGGTAGAATTCTTTTCGGTCCCTCTTGTACGCCTGCAGCAACGATGACATGATTTGCCGAATAGCAGGGACGAACAGCAGCTGGAACAATGTATGCAAATAAGTATGCTAGCCAGTGCGTGGGATTGAATGAGATGAGGGATCGGTCTACGCGAGATGTCAGCTTTGAGTGGTTAATTTTTAGGTCTAATCTAAAGCGCGCGATAGAACGGTATACATCCAAACTGTCTTATGCTGCATGTAAAACACAAGGAATCAAAAGCATACTGGAGACGTATATTTAGAACAAAAGGAGAGAAGAGACAAAAAAAGGAGGAGAAATGGAAAGGAGAAAGAGACATGTAAGGGCGGGAAAATACGAATGGCACACGGCGACGGTAGAAAATCCATTCGCCGGATCCGCGGCCATTGTCAGAAACTCGAATGTGTCGCGGTTATTTCGCAGCGTTCGCGCGCGGTTAAACGAGAACCTTTTATACATTCCATATACGCCGTTTCCGCTGTGCTTTTTCTCTCCCGCCCATATTTTAATTAATGGTAGCTTCCTGCGCGAATGCAACGCGGGAAACGAAATCACAACGACACGACCGGAGTCGTTTTATCGCTCTGTTTCTATCTCTTCTTCTGTCTTTCGCTTCCTCTTTCTTCCTTTTCTCTCTCTCTCTCTCTCTCTCTCTCTCTCTCTCTCTCTCTCTCTCTCTCTCTCTATATATATATA
>JANQDE010000003.1:3393756-3478244 GCA_037157785.1 Cephalotes varians
CTCTCCTTTTTTCTTGCACGCGTGTGCACTGTCCGTTCGAATAGAGGTATGCGCGAATTTTTACATCGAAGTTACTTTCTATGGCATCAGTCTCTTCTTCATTTTTTATGCCTGATGCTGAGACAGTATTGAGACATCTCTTTCTTCTTTTTTCTACTTAGGTTTTTGTTTTCAGAAGATGGTTAACATTTTATTGAACATGAGAAGACATATAGGAAACATAAAAAAACGTAGAAAAATCTCATTAATTCATTGACCAAGTCGAATACGGAATATCTTATCACTTAGCTTATATATCGCTTATTTGCTACAATAACTCAAAAATTATAACTTTTATATTGCTTAAAAAAAGGGACAAAAAGGGACATAAAGGAAAAAAAATATCTTAAAAGGTCATAATTTTATCACTCTACAATCAGTTATTACATCAGAATTTTTAAATTAATATTACTAAATTTACTAAATTTTAATACTAAATTTTAATAGTTTAAAACATTCAAATTCTTTTTTTGGAAAACTTTGTTTTTGAGTTATGTCGTTGTTGCAAATGAGCGATATGAAATGAATAATTCTGTGGGCACTTGATCTCTCTCTTTGACTGTCGGGATAGTAATAACTTTCGATTTATAAATATCTGAAAATGAACTTTCCAAGAATTAAGCTTTAGCGACGCAGACAGAAAATTTTACTTCTAAAGTAAAAAGCTATTTTAATAGGATTTTAATTAAAGACACGAAAACATTTCACGTTGAAAATTAAAAGCTTTAGCTCTAAAAAGATTCGTGTTATCAAAATTTTGCTAAGAAAAAAAGAGAGATTTCTAAATTAATTAAATAATTTATAATTATTTTTATAGTATAGCATGTATAAAGTTCCTGTTTTTAAAGGAATATCGGAACTATAACAAAATAAATTTTTTTTTCTTTTCCTTTCATTATACTTGTTCATTCAAAACGTTTCTTTTTCTACATTCTTTCAGCATCAAAGAACGTAATGTAGCATGTTATAACGAAGTAAGCAATTTGGAATATATGTTGAAAAATAATATGTTAAAACAAACTGCACATTGATTACATGCGTAAACACTTTTTACATACGTGTTTTGTTTTTCATATTTTTCGTTCCTTACACACGTATTTTATTTTTCATATTTTTCACGTGTGCACCAGATAAACAGATTAATATCTAAAGACAAATGAATATAAACAAACACATTTGTGACAAACATAAAAGTAGAGAAGTATTTCATCAAGAAAAGAATTTAATAGATATTCAATAAACATAAAAAAATTACTACATTGAATTCTTTAAGACACACATTTTTTATATATTTCGAGGGATAAAAATTGGGTTTATTCAAAAAGATTTTTATAGTGTTTTTATATAATCGTTATTATGTTTAAACATAGTAATTCTGTGCATATAATATTGTTAATAATAAGTACATTTTGTGAAAATTTTTTTAAATCCATACTTTATGTAATATACTTCGAGACAGAAAATTAAATCCGCTCGAAAAAGTTGTTTTTCTCGACATATTTTTTATATAATTATATTTAAAAACAAAAACTTATTCCTTCATTGTCAAGATGCAAATTATTCTCCGTTCTAGAATTTATGAAGCAGCGATTATTTATTTATTATTTTTGCCTAATTACGAATTTTATTTTACAAATCCTGATGTTCTATATGGTAATATAATACTTTACTGATTCGTAAGCAGAAAGAGAATCTATGCGTTCAAAATATGAAAAATAGAATCTGTTTATCTGATGTATAGAACATATAAAAATACGTATAATCGAGGGTGACAATTTTTTATAAAGCAACTTTTTTTCTACGCCTCAGAACAGATAAAATATGTGAGTTTCAAAAAATATCGGTGAAATGACCTGTATTGAATATTTATCAAAGATTCAGAATTCTGACTCCTATTCCATCATTCTCGGATTTATACGGATCGCCCGCGCCGTCCCATCGCCGCGTATCGGGCACGCAGTCACGGCCAGTGATCGCGCGAGTCGCGCTTGCACCTAGAATAGAGACGAAAATGAAATAGTTAAGTGAAATGGAAGCGGAAAGGATGCAGGGAGGGACCGACGGGAGCTTAGAGTAAAGATGAGAGAGAGGAAGAAGGAAAGAAGCCATCGTTCACCATCGATTTCTCGAGACAGGTTCGGGTGAGTGACGGGAGCACAGAGTAAACTCCGAGCTATAATTGAGTTCGATGTGACTTGGGAAGGCGGTCGTATGCCGCGATATATACGCGCGCGTATATATACTATAACGTATACGATACATAGGTCGGGAGATGATACAGCATCCCTGTGTACACATCACGCTACGCATTCGTGCATAGGGCGGTTGGAGATGGAGGAGAAGGGAGGGGGGGGGAGAGAGAGAGCGAAGGATGGATTCAACGATCGGTAAATGCATAACGAAATTTAGTTTTTATCGATTCACCACCGACGCCGGTTGACGGACAGTTTAATTAATTACTTTTAATTAACGCAAAATCCAAACGAGTGTCTAGAATCACTCTGCCGCGCGCCGAGTGGAATATACTAGGGATCAATAAATTCTATCATGCCGGTTACAAATATCGGAACAGCGGTTAATGGACAATTAGAGCGGCAATAACAAGCGAAAAAAAAATTAATTCAGTCGGTTTGGCTAAATCAAGTCATCTGATAGATTTGTGTTAAACTAGATTTTGCAATAACTACGATAATTGAACACATTATTTCGAGATAACGATGATGAGAAGAATTTTGTTTTTGATCGTGCAATAATTTTATTTTATTTTATATGTATATTTTTTTATTTTCTATATATTTTGTGTGTATATATATATATATATTTTTTTTTTATTCATATGTATCTTCTATATTCTTTGTGTTCAATAGGAATGAATAAATTTAAAATTATTGATTTTTAAATTCTTATATACACGTATCACATAGTAGTAATTAGAAAAAGGAGCTACATAAGTTTCATAATGAAAAATAAATCGAATCTGATTTCCTGTGATTATTTTAATGTAAGTGGTAAAACTTGTTCTTTAATGATACTTCTTTTACATCTACATCGTCAGATAATTATAATCCATGATATAATTTAAACGTTTTCTTTCTTCTTAAGTAAATCTTAGATGGCTCAAAAATAAGCTTCGCAATTACTCTCTTCCGAACTAATTTGAGTCCGGAAAGGACCAACTCCCTCTCCGCTAGTAATTTCATCAGCCTCTACGGATTGCCACTGTCCGCTGAGCAAATATACAGTCGCAAATACGACAGCTGGTGGCAGGACAGGATGGTCAGACCGGTATTTTAGATACTCCGTTTAAGCGGTGATCATCGAGTATGAGCGAACGTACGTCGACTTATACGAGCGTAGTAAACGTTTGCTTTAGTGTGCGCCAGCTTGGCCAATCTTTTTGATATATCAGGAGAAGAACAAGAGCGACGCGACTAGAAAGCGAAGAGAACTCGGGAAAATATCCCCGAGGAAGTTTCTGAGGAAACCCGATTGATCTCTTTACTATACCTATACATACGACGATATCCGGACTTTGGCATATAATTAACCATGAGACATTCCGTTTTGAGATTCCCGTTGAGATTCTCGTGATATTGATATTTGAGCATTCATTGTGATGCTCAAAGGGATGATACGTCGGATACACACGCGACTGATAAGTCTCCCTCAGCTGCGTTTGTTCTTCGCTCCCTTCTTCCGCATTCTCCTCGTCGTTTAGATCGTTTCATCTAATGTCGAAAATCCCTCTGCGTAGTTGGGACGACGAGCATGGAACGAGGCAACCATCTAAGTCGCAGTTGTGTACAGAACTCGACAATAATGGCGTCCAAATACGTGTGCGACCACTTGTGCTCTACGACCATTATTGTCGAGATTTCAACCCTCCTCGTATGAGTTTCCAGCTTCGTATTTACCGGTTTAGTTAGACGCGGCGAAATGCACGCTCGCGCAAAACGATTTCCCATTCGCAATGAACAGCATAAAGCTCGAACATGGAATGCCATTCGTGGGAAAATGTGACAATACAGAAGAGTACATTTATGTTAAAAATTATTAGTAATATTTCTGCAGTTCCCGTTTACATATCTGTACTGGTAGCGAGAAATTATATATTCACCTCTCTGTTCTTACGAGATAATTTTTGCAATCTCCACATTAATTTAAGTTTTTAGAAAAGACCAAACCACTGGCTGTATTTTCAATTTATCTCGAAAATGAAATTTATCTCGTAAGACATTCACGATTCTGATTTTTTTTCTCTCTCTTTCTCTCTTTCTCTCTCTCTCTCTGCGGGTTCCTTCCGAAAAAAAAGAGTTTTTGCGCTTACATTGTTCTGCTTTTCACATACAAACATACATAGCAGGAATCATCCTGTAGGATGTACTAAAGTTAGACCAACGCCGAGAGAACGTCGTTTATTCGCCTGCGGTTCCTCGCCTTCCTTCCTTTCTTCACGATCCTGCTCTTTCCTTCTGCGAAATTCTAGAAACGCACGACAAATACCGTTCCGTAAAGAGATAATACACGCAAAGCGAGATCCATGTGCGGGCGGCACTTCTGGTACGGATAGTAACTCCGACGCTCTCCAAATACACATATGGTGCGTACTTACGTACGCTATATATATATTCAGTTGTATCACTTAAGAGAAACAATGAAAGAGAATGAACGTTCTCCGCAGCATCGAACGAAGTAATATTTACCTATGCTAGAATTGTACAAATATTTCCTCTTTGAAATTATTGCGTCTCATTAATCCTTTCCTTTCGATCGACATCAGGGAAGAACAGCACAACATTATTTATAACCGTGAAGATTTAACTTTTGCATTCTTAATGCTCTTTCGACAAAATTCAATATTTCTTTATACAAATATTATGTTCTAATATTAACAAAAAAGAGAAGAACTCATCACAGTCGCGTTAAGTAACAAAATTTGTAGAGAAAAAGAGAGATTGTATATAATACGTTATTAGTTATTTATCTTTTTATGTAGAAAATTGTTCTTTTATTTCTGGTGATTATTTCTGACGAAACTATCTAACGTAATAAATCAACTGTTTCTTGATTAGATTAGAATTACGATTAAGTTTTAGATAATTTGTAATTTACATCAGATTTTCGAAGAATCATAAACAATTATAAAATTCTATCCTAAAATTTGATGCAAATTATAATTCGTCTAATATGGGCTTAATTCTAATTTACGTTGATATTTTTGCTCATCGAATTTGTATCTACATACAGAAAAATACATACTAGATTTAAGCAAAAATTACTTGTTTCACAAGTATTTCAAAAGTTCATATATCCGCAAATCTATCACAAGAGTTTACTAAAAACATCAAATTTATTCAAAATATATTCTGAATTCTAATAAGTTTAATATTTAATATTTCAATCAAGAAAATTAAGTTAAAACAAAAATTCGATTTGTTTATTATCAAATATTTGTTTGATACAATTTTATAATATTCTTTGCCAGAAAATAAATTTTTATTTTGAATACATAATAACTAATTTCTCTAAAATTTGTGACGCGTATATTTTAAGACTATTATCAAGAAAATATTTTTTTTTTAAGATAACCGTTAAAAGAAGAAAAGTAAACTGAGTAATCGTTTTTCTTAGCAGATAGAATGACATTTTTTTGTACGAGACACACTTTATCGCACAAATTTGTCTTCTGAAGGAGCTCTTAATTAATATAAATTATATCAATAAGAGTTACTATGTTGCTTACATACAAAGTCTCTGACATTGATACGCTTTGGTTTGGATTCCTTTTGTGCATAGAGAGTTAATTGGATTCGCGTCGTGAACTTAATAGTGTCGAAACAGCTAGTTGAAGATTGAGCTACTTTCATGAATATCTATTGCGAAGAGAGCAAGAACATCACGGTTAAATGTCATTATAATATAAGAAGCTGTATCTTGCTTTACTCGTTCAAATTGTTTCTAAACATTAGCCCGAAATATTTCTATTAAAGACCTCTTGATTCTTCAACATTAAAATTTTCTGTTAAATTTATTTCTCTGAAAAAAATTGTAAAGAAAAGAATTGTAAAGAAAAGAATTTTAAAGAAAAGAATTATGGCATACCTCTTATGTAGTTATGTAGAATGAACGTTTACAAGGATCGCACTGTTACTGTTGTCGCGGTGTTTTCATATTCTCATAAGAAATCTTCAATTTTATTTAATTTCATGTTATTTAATTTCATCCCCATTAGTTCTTTAATTAACAAAGACAATTGCATTAAGTTTTATTACATATTTCGTTTCTTCCGATATATTTTTCTTGCATTTATGAAACAAAATTCTACGCTCACCACCATAGATTAATTAACACAATAGAAAAAAAAAAGGTAGAGTAATTGGGTTCCGTCGCCGCGAGGTGATGCGAGTGCCATATGCACAAAGAGATGGAATTCGCGCTTAAAACTGTATAAATACGTAAAAATCCGTCAAGGCCCGCAGGTACATTAGTTGTAATAGTATCCTCTAGGTATCTTTGGTGCACGTAATGCAGAAGCGGTAAACAAAGCAGCGCGTAGATGGAAAATGCGCGCTGAAATCTTTCACGTGGGTTCTGGAACCCACAGCAGCCGTAAGTTTAGTAATGTGCGACGAGTCCGAGGCCGAGGTAAATGAAATTTTTATTTATCCAAGTCCGTCGTGCTTATCGCACACATTCGACACCTTCAACCGGTCGTAGCTCGTGATTCCGCAATCGATGTGATGCTAGAATACCCACGCTGAATAATTGAGAACTTGAAACTTGAGTACGCGAAGTACCCTAACGTAAGTCATTCCCTTTAAGTTAAACTAAAAAATGCACAAGGGTTGCGATCGCATGTGACTCAGTTTGAATATTTCTGTCATTGTGCATGTATTATTTATTTCTTAATCTGTGATAGTTACATCTTTAAAAAAGAAATCTAAGTAATTCTCTATCTAAATATCATTAAAATTTTAATCTTGTTTTAAATATAAAAAATATAAATTTCTGTTATTTTGAATTATTTCTGTTATTCTCAGCTTGCAAAAAGCACTTTGCTAATTATTTATAAATAAGAAGTTATTGATAATTCGAGTTCTTATTAAGTAGAAATCCAAATCGATTAGAAAATGAATAAAGAATTTGACTCTGTATAATTTAAGATATTATATAATTTTCTTAATACATTATGACTCTCCCTCTCTAACATATTTTAAAATCATGCTAAACGTGTGTCTATTGAATCGAGGAATATTCGTTACAGGGATATCTGTGTTAAATGTATATACCTTAAGCGAATTTGATAAATCAATAAATCATGATAAAATCAAGAAGCGTTAAGTTCCCTCTTTCTCCCTTTTAAAAGTCGCTTCTAGCGAGAGTAGCGTTCATCCCCGGGAGTATTAAATAATTTCTCGCGTTGTTACGTTCTTGCCGAGGCAAGTCGAACCAGCCTTATCTAAACTAGTTAAATCGTCAAATAGCATCAGTCAGTCACAGAAGCATGAAACTGTGACGTAGCTCGCTCGTGCTGCTTGGTTTGAGAATTCTCGCCCGCTGCTTTTTCAAGTGTAATCTCTCTACATTTTCACAGATAATCAAAATTTAATTATTATACAAATTAATTAGTTTATTATCTGCAAAATATGTTCATTTATAATATTGTGGATATTAGTTTTTTAGAATCAAAACAATAAGTGTCACAAAACAACGTAATTAGTTACCTTATCGTCAATCTCACACATACTTTTGATGCATTCGCAGGATAGGAACATGAAAAGATTTTGTGCTTTAGAAGTCGTTCATTATTTAACCGTGTATGTTGAATTTTTTGTCGAATAAATAACTTTTAGCTTGAAAATAGTTGTTATTTGTTGCATACGCTCCGTCCTCACTTCGTAATCACATTTTCCTATGGTTGATTATCCTCACGGTTACAAGAACGTGACGTGTACTTTTGTAAGAAATAAAAAAAAACAACGGAAAACGCAAAAATGCCTCGGGCATGCGCCCGGGGTGTGTAGTCCTATGAATGCTATTTGTTGACTCGCGCTGCGTCGTTTGTGCACCGTGAAAAATTGTGGCTACGCTCCGCTTTTTATTCGCGAGTTTATGTAATTTCTAGTCGGATCAAAGAAAAATCGCGAGCGATCGGGCCGCGAGATTTTGAAAAACGTATGCGGAATGGACAATCAGTGGTAAAAATTACAACACACTGATATTTAAATTGCGCATTTCGCTATCTTTTCTTGCGCGCGCTAAAATAAAGGACATAGGCATCACTATTCATAAATGAATCCGAGAATATAAAGGGATTGAAAAAGAAAAGTAAAAAAATTCTACAGTAAAGAATTAATATTGTAGCCGAGGTTCGACTGCTCTCGTATTCTTTTTACTCACCTTTTTTAAAGCTCCATATTGCTTTCATATACCAAAATAGTTTTGCATTTCGGGCTATCTAGAGTAAAATTTAATAACGGCCACTACGGGAAAATAGGAGGTAGCCGCGCGTCAGACTGTATACATTGAAATTCCTATGTTGTTTGTGTATCGAGAATCATGTAAATATCAAGGCAAGGTCGCTGCTTTATCTCCGTCGCCGGTCGGTCGGCGACGTAGATAGCCGTCCAAAAGTAATTAATATTCGATTAGTTTCATCCCGCGCAAATAATCACCTGTGCTAAAACTTTCGCATGGTTATTCCGCGGCGCTTCGGCTCTCTGTGCTCCCCGCTTTCACGCGAGGAGGACTGCGAGGAGTTCGCGGGTGCGCGGCTCGCCGGGACTCGAGTATCGATTCGTTCTGCTGGTGAACCATGCATACGTAACTACTGTTTGTGGTTATTACTGTTAAATTTTAGCCTCCCCCCCATCCCCTGTCATAATGTATGCGTGTAAGCAGACCACCACGCGCGTGGCACATCCTCCTGGAACATTCAAAGGTCTCACATTACGCAGTGTAAACTGCGCCGGTGCATGGAATCAAACGCGGAGCAGAGACGGAAGCTCGTAACTGGATTCGGTCGTACACGACGTCCGGCCTTTCCTACCTGCCGGTCTCTGCCTAATGATAAAACAACCGTTGTGCGCAATAATCCTCTATGATTGCGTGCGTCTATTGTACGTAGAGACGCTCGAAGCTATTTGACATTTACGTTTAACACGTGCATATTATCCGCTGATTATTAACACTCGACATATATGTATATACGTACTTACGACATATATATTTTCCTTTTATCTCTCTCCTGAGATCTAATTTTATATTCATAAAAGTCAAGATGTTCCGCAACATCTTCTTTGTTTCACACTCATGTACATAGTAGCGGATAGTGATACAATCGGAAAGGTCGACTTTTTTTATAAAAGATTTTTTAAAATAAAAATATAATAATATAATATAATATAATAATAATGATAATGTAATAAAATATAATAATTAACTGATAATTAAGAATGTGTTTATTCTTTCCTAAGTTGAATGAGAGTTGTTAAAAGTCAGTCAAGTTTAAAAAATAAAATATGACATAACATTTTATATAAAGCTTTATTTTCGAGAAAAATAATTTTGAAAAAGAAAATAATAATATTTTTTAAGGTTAAATGATGCGTAAAAAGTCATTCAAATAAAATAATGTTATTTTAAATTTTTTATTTTCTTTTTCACAAAAGTCTCTTCTTTTTCTCGGTTATATCACCAAGCCATCTTCTGCAACGAATAAAGAAAAGGTAAAAAGAAATGAAAAATATATAATTATTAATTGTGTTGATCAATAAACAGTTTCTCTCATCGATACATTGTACTTGATTTAAGTACCCGATCGATTTCGAGCGAGAAGTCTCTCCGCGAGAACTCACGGGTTCACCTAAGAAAACACCTGCGAACCCGCGCGCAAAACAACGGAAACGACCGTGGTGGCCTTCTCGGACGGGCTTTATGCGCCGTTACCAGAGAAAACGATACCTGACAATTTTATAGAGAGACACATTCCGAGTGTGTACGTATCCGCGCGCACTTTTACCACAACGATGTCTTTCGTTCTCGTATCCGATCGAGCGTCTAGTTTCTGGAAGACTGAGCTCCACGTGGATTCCTCGATTCCCCTCGATGGCGACGGCATCGAGGACACAAGAGAACATAAGTAAAGATATGTATAATTACTATCGGATAGACATTTTTTGTTCCAAATAATCTCCACGGATTGATTTATGTTTAATTACAAGAAAAGTATAGGTTAATATAATAATTCTGTTTTGATCAAATATATTAATGCATTTGATACGTTACATTTAATGCTTTTAATATTTTACGTGGGAATACGCGCAATTGTCCTCCTGCCTCTCTCATCTCAATTTAAATGAGCTTTGGATATTATAATCAAAATAAGAGATATATTTTGTTTATAAATGTTCTTATGCATGTTCCGAGAATGAAAACTGTATTTGAAAAATCAAATTTGATTTGTTTTTAAATTTGTTAAATATTGTTGCAATGATATACATTTTATTTAAAAGTTTTATAGTTCCAGAGGCATTTTATTTTAAAAAAGTGTGTTGTATTTTTCAAAACATACCCATCATCTACTTTTCAGAATTTATCTTTTAAGCTTTAATCTCACATAAAAATGTTTTTAATTTTTTAGAAATTGTAATAAATATAATGGAGATATTTTGAAAAATGTAATATTTTCGAAAAATTTGTACACATCTCTCTCTCTCTCTCTCTCTCTCTCTCTCTCTCTCTCTCTAAAAAAACTCTTGAAATTTTTGTTTAAGATGTTTTCTTACATCTTTTACTGCTTTAATGCTTATATGTTTAGAGATTTAAAAATCAATTTTTTTTCAAGGTGTTGTTTGATTCTTTTATCGTGCACTTATAAAAGATACGTATCTGTTATTTTAATTTATAATATACATATTCAAAATTCATTAAAATTGAAAGAGGGTATTTGTCTATATTTCTTTGTTAGTCGATACCGTTGTCTTTAAGTTGTACACGTATAAAGATAAAAACGGGCATATATTACCCGCAAAATAAAAATAAGTGTTTCAGTAATTTTCTGACGTTGATTATCAACGACATATGTAGATATGGTCATTTCGGTACGGTCGATTCTTATTCTGGCTTCCTATGCGAGATTTCTCGGAGAAGTATTGGGTTATTACACCAATTATGCAAATGCCGCGTTTGTAAAAAGGATCATGCGCACGGGATTTATTTGAGGGCGATTCTTGTGTCGCCAACGTCGGCGTTGCCTCGGTCGTCTACTAGTCCCGGCACGTTAGAGTATTTTTATAAGAGCCTAGGGTCGCGCGAGATGTTAGAAGCCGAGAAGAAAGTGAGACATGACTAAGGACAGAAAGAGAGAGCGCGGGATACCCAAGGGAGTCGGCAAAGAAGTCGGCGAAAGATCGCAGTGGCAGATGACACGGGGCAAGGGCGGAATGTGGAAAGGACATGAAAAATGAAGGTGTGCCGAATGAATGCCACCCGGTGAGAAAGACTAAAAACGTGAAAGGAGATTGTCGTGCGAAAGACGAAGAAAGTAAGAGGAAGAGACAGAGGGAAGTCCTACGTCTCTTATATCCGTAAAATAATCGCTTTGTATATTCTCTTATTCTATCTTTTCCTTTTGTGTATCAAATTGTCGAGCGAGATTAGTTGCTTTCTTGTTTTTTTTTCAACTCTAAAGTCGGTTTTAAGACGAATATCTTGCTCTATGTCTTTTAAATTTGAGTTGCTGATTGTAGAAAGCTCTTTAACAATGCTAAAAATAAACAGTTGTCAGTTGTTGATTTCACTTGTCCTGACATTTTATATGTCTAATTCATAATTTTTAGATTTTATTTTTCTAAAAGGTGAAAATATTAATTCCGTTGTTTTAAAATAAGCAAGTTAGTGGTTTTGCGGTAGAGATACGATGAGTTAAGGTAATCATTTCTTCATACTCTTTGTAAGAAACATCTGAAAATTTGTTGTAAATTATAATGTCGCATTGTTATGTTACAACAGGCTGTAAATATGCGTTTTATTAATCGTTACTCAGCAACCGAGCGTTAATCAATACGCAAATTGCATCGTGGAAATGCGAGTCGGTTTGTAATATGCTGTTGAATTGAATGGGCTATTATTTATAATCTCAAAACATGCTTTTATCACATTAAAAGCCCTGTTTTATTTGATGTGAAAGTTAAAACGTAATAGGTATCATTCGCTATCATATTTAATGAATAATGGTACACCATCAGAGTTAAAATTGTAACATTTATATTAATGCACTTTGTTCGGTGTTCGTTGCAACGGAAAGAGCAAAAAGAGGGAAAAAAAGGAAAATAATGAATGTACCTTGCGTGAAAAGAAGTCAAAGAGGGAGAGAAAGAGAGAGAGAGAACTATTTCTTTGAATCATGATTAGTCAAATGGATTGGATAAAAAGACACGTGCTAGGGAATCGATGTGAAGATAAAGCAAAATAGTTTCTGCGTCTCTTTCTCTCTCCTTCCTCCTTCTCTCTCTTACTTTTTTTTTCTTTATTTCTTTCTTTCTCAGTTATTGAGGAAGAACGCGCAAAGAGAAGCTAAATGAGCTGCCTATGTGACATCGAACCTCCGCAAAAGCCTTTGTTGCTCACGTCGTGAGACCTGCACGGAGTTGACGATAGCTCGTGCTAAGGACTACTATTGTAGTCGCGGACCTCGCCTCGAGTACGACGACTAATGCGGGCGAATTACGTGGCACCATCCGAGCTTCGGTTTTGTTGCGATTACAGGCGCAGCTTAGGAGCGGGTATTTTCAGACGAACGCGTGACGTAAATTCATTATCGCAATACACGAGAGTGCGCCAATGGCAAACGCTTGCTCGCCAAAGTCTCTCTTCGGCTACAACGTTGGATAGATACGTTTATCTCATAAACTCTAAATAAATTGTATTCTGCGAAATAGTTTCCAATTATATATTCCTAGACTTATTTCATTAAAATATATACTCCAAATATTTATTCTAAATGAATCCGTTATCGTCAAATTTTCATCTTTGATTTTTCACGTTGAATTTTAAATATAATGAATTAAAAAAGAATATATTATATTACAAATTTGAATCTCATGTAAAAGATACATATGTATAATTAAAATTATTATTATGTTTACTTAATCTTTATTTATTTAAATTTCATTGTTATTATATTATTAATTATAATTTTTGTTAATTTCTGGTTAATTTGTTTTATTTTAATTATACTTAATGCTATATTAACTGATGAGACACTTTTTTGCTAAAGATAGTAAGATGGGAGATGTAGATAGACGGAATGTAAATCCCGTGGGTAATTGAGCTCACAAAGAGTTTTTTTAAAGCGGTACTTTTTTAATTGCTTATTCATACTTAGCGGTAGTATAGCTACTTTTACAATTTTAGGACAACACCTGCTACCTCTTGTTCATGTTGCCGTCATCCGCAATTGCAATTAAGTATTTGCCGCTTTCTGTTATATGTACACACGCGCCTAAGGTTTACATTTTATATTGATTTTCTTGGTTATATTGATATTCTTAGATGTAACAATTATAGAATAACGTTAATTATAAGATAATGTTAAATATTAATAAATATATTTCATGGAAATTATGAATATTTTATTTAGATTTATTTTTGTCATGTTATGTTTAGTCATCAATTATCAAAAAAATTATTTTAACATTTTTATAGAGACAAAATTTGGGATTTTATATAGATTCTAAAGAACAATAAAAGAGAAAGAGAGAGAGAGAGAAATAGTTAATGATGCTAGTATTATATTGTAATATAATGAAATCTTCAACATTTCATTTTTACCTAGTATTTATTGAAGAAATTCATAAAAAGTGATAGGTTTATATTTGTGTTATTACTTTATAATTACAAAATAATTTTGAAAATGATTTATAGCAAAAAAATGTTACGACAACAAAACGAATGAATAAACAAGAATCCTCATGATTCACGGTATTCAACAGTTGAACACAATTATGCAGCTTTGAATTTCCGTTATAAAACACATATTTGAGCGCAAGTCGGTCCTCGAAACTGTTAAATGCTTTGCTGGCTCTGTATGATTCGACGGAGCAACACAACTCCGGCCACAAAGCGATTCCTCGGGGCTTGCGAAAATACGTGCGCGCGAATCGATGCACGCTTCTCGTAAGCGAGTATAGATCCAGAAGTGTCCCATCGGTTCAGATACAATCAAAACGTTTGCATTTAGCGCGTCCGACGAGAACCTCCATTTTTTTCTTGCTCGCGGCTCCACTCCGCATTTGATACTATCCGTCAAATTAGCTCGATTTCAGATCCGCAGTCACGTGCTTCGTCCCGCTCTTTGTCCCGGGCTCTTTTGTTCGGACCCGCTCGCTTTCGGAATCGGATACCAGCGGTAACTGGCGCGATACGATCCAAATGGCATAACGATATTACATAACGACCGTATTGTTAGCGCACAGATCCGCCCGGCGCATCTTTCCAAGCGCGGCGGTTTCTCCGGTTGAGAGGCTCGAAGACGGAGTCCAATCTTCCGGTCGATCTTGTGTGTTCGCAGTATCTTGTTAATGGCTTCTCTCTGACAGGATGCCTGCAAAAGCGAATGGCCAGGGACTCGTCCTGCATCTGGCGATTTCGATTTGGAAGGAAACGTTATTAGGGAAATGGCCTGGATACGTATGCGCACTGATACGTATTTCGCAATGTCTGACCAGTCTTACATCCTATTCACATGAGATCTGACACGAATGAGGGTTTTACAATCTCGATTACGATTTTCCGATGTCGTTGTAATTATAACAGCGCGCGCTCATTGATTGACCCATATAACGCATGATGTCTGTGAGGTATTTCAGGCTGTTATTACGATTCCAATTTGTCGCTAGTATCCAAAAATGTTTGTGGATCTTATAGTAACCATTCCATTATAGAGAAATATTTTATTATAAATCCTACGGCAATTTTATTATAATCCGAAATGAAGAATTAATGACTAGATAATTAATTATCCCAATTATCGACAGTTCCTATGGACATTTTGAGAGAGTGTCCCATATAGATATGTTCATAAATCAATCTATTACCACGTATTCCAAAACTGCTTGCGCATGGCTTTCATGTCGCTTTACCAGCCGCAAAGATACGTCAGGCTTCGCCGTCATTTACCTCTTTCCTACACGCATGGCTGTCTATTTCATTTGCCTATTCAAAGAACGACATTAATTTATTCCGCAATTAAATTCTGTACATGTTACCACGGTGCAAAGGCGGTCCGTGTATAGCAGGCGAAAACTCTCAAAGGTACGCGCGATCAGCCGCAGAACGCGATCCATCGAACATAAATTTAGACCGACCCGTTTCCCGCGAGTTACTTCGCGCGCGCTACGCATTTAATTAAAATTACTAAACTTAATTAAATTGAATATCCATGCGCCATTGTCGATCGCTATTACACACCGTGGAAACTGTGATAGATGTCGTTTTGCCACAGGCCGAACTCGGGCTCTTCCTTTTGCCGCTCATTATCTTTTGCGTTAACTCGTAATGACGGCAGGTCCGATTACTGCGACTCAAATACGTAGTTGATCAGAGGATACATATTTTTTTATTCAGCTTCTGTCCGATGCATATGGCGGCGCGGAATAAGCGTTCGGATGTCCCGCTGCGCTTGGTAATTCGACGACGTCTGATAGATTAAGCAACGAGCGTTGCGATTAATCCGAACGATTCGTTGAACTTCGGGTCAGCACAAGGGTAATATTTGTAGGAACAAATGAGCATGCTCTATCGGATATCCGTCGTCTTAAATTAGAATTTCGGAACCTTCGATCTTGAACTGCATGACGCTTCACAATCGATCACTATAAGATAGATGAATAGAAAAAAAAAGAAGGAGAATGGGGAAAGAAAGAGAAGCGAGAATAGTAGATGAATAAATATATATGTGCATAGAATTGTCTTTATATTATTCTTAGAAACATATTATTTCTTAACCTTGCAAAAATTATGTGTACGCTCATAACACATTTACGTAATACATGATCTGTCTCAAAAATTTCCGAATTTTTTTTCTGTATAACTAAAACTATTCTTTGAAATAATATTCGAAATAAATTATTTTCTATGAAACTTTATTCCTAACTCTGTAGAATTACATTTCTCTACGTTATATTATTTATTTGCTGTGACTCCAAAGTGAGAGTACGTTTTCACTCGTTGAGAAAAAGAAAGGA
Source organism: Cephalotes varians (assembly GCA_037157785.1). NCBI lineage: Eukaryota > Metazoa > Arthropoda > Insecta > Hymenoptera > Formicidae > Cephalotes > Cephalotes varians. The sequence continues at coordinate 3,410,043 of JANQDE010000003.1, forward strand.
ACAAAAAGCAAACACATGGTCTCAAAAGGTGTCTTAGTGTTTGACTATCCACCGTATTTCACCTGGTATAGCTGTGATAATTTTTTTTCCGAAGTTGAAAATGAAGCTGAAAGGATAACATTTTAACAGGATTTTGAAAAGCGTGAGGAAAATACAGAAGGTTTCGACCGAGGTCATTTCTCTCATTTTAAAAGTTTATTAGACATGTTTCTAGAAATTGTACGATTGCTATAAAAACTGTATTATTTTAGATGGAATATATATTTTAAATAATTAATAAATAAAATTACAAAAATTATATAAGAAATTTAATTTTTAAACAGTTTAGAAACTTTTGAGTCAGACTGTGTATGTATGATGTAGTATAATAATATTACTACATTAAGTATATGAGCATATAAGCGATAGGCATATGAATAAAAAAGAATCCGCAGTACTGAAACGAGTTAAATAAACGACTATACATCGAACATCGAACTCGAGTCTGTTCTCGCTTTCCAAATAACTATTCTTATCACTAAACTAAAATTCCGTATGCCTACTATATATTTTAATAACACTATGCTTATATTTCGGTCTTTCAACAATATATCCATTTCTGAATGCTCTCTAAACCAGTAATGTTCGTACAGTACCAAATGGAGTTTGTAAACATAAGCAAACCACGCATATACGATTTGACATACGCGTCCGTGCATGCAATAAACGTAAATGTAGCTCTGGAGAGCTCTTGGTGAAGGCATATGTTATAATGAAAAATATCGCGATAATTATACTATAATAACATGATATTAACTGCAGAATAACAAGACTTTGTAAGATTTAATAAAAATATCAAATCTTTAACATTTTTAGAAAAATTTATACTTGACAATAAAATAAAAAAGAGAGATATATTAACCACAACATAGCGTTTATTATTATGTTTATGAATTATATAACATTCAAAATTTTTTTAGAATTTTTAAGCAAAAATGTGTGGTTTATGACACAGAGCATAAGTCTGTGAGTTTATTAATTGTGTATAACTCTTGTTTTGTATTATTTCTCAGTAAGTCATAAAAATATAATGCAAATAAAATTACATTAAATACAAATTTATATACACACACACACACATGAAAAAAAATTAGAAAATGATGTTGAAAAAATTTTATAGCGACTTATTGCACAAGAAATAATTGAAATAGATGATATAAGGCAATATAAGGTAAAATTATCGAAGTTGTGTCAATTTTTAAATTTGTACTACCTCACCTAAAAATTCAACCACTCTACTTGTGCGAATAATAAAGTATCATGGCAGTATCATGTAATAATAATCGCAGATTAAAATAATAATAATAAATAATTCCAAAGAGATTATACGAGTACAATGATTAAATTTTTAGAAATTTAAGAGCCGATGCAATTTCGGTAATTTCTCCTATATAATAATTAATATGATAACAATAATAATCAAAACATTAATATAAATAACCGTGAATAAAGGAGCATAAAAAGCCGAGCAGGACGTTCTTGCTAACAAATATTTATATCATTTAAAAATTAATACATTATTCAGATGTTTCGATCTCGATTAGGTCATCATCAGACAAATTAATTAAAATGAATATCATTATATTCGGAGCGCAATTGTTATTTAGTTCGTATCGATTTTGGTACCTTCCAAATCTTCAAAATTCACATGATATCCGGTGTATTATAGAATTGTCCCGCTTTTTCTTCAGTGGGATGAATTATGTGATTATCTCTGATTACAATGATACGGAAGCTGTACGTCAATTAATCTTCCCGAAGTTATTTCTCAGTTTGTGGAAGTCAGTGTGTAAAATTCTGTAAAATGACTGCAAAGAATCATTCGACGTTAACATTTATTTTAACAATTCCATATATTGTTTACGCGAGTATCGATCGTACTACAGTACGTATTTATTTATTAATTTATTAAATTATAATATACAATATAAATTAATTATATACACAAATTATGCACGAAATTAGTTATTATTTTTGTATTTTATATAATTTATTTTATATAATTAAAAAACATTGGTACCTTTAATTATTTTTAAAAAAATACATGACATTTTGCATATGAATTATAATTTCATTAATTTAAATAAAAAATTTTAATGAAAGTTAGATATTTATATATTTTCACACTTTATTTTATTTATTTTATCGGAAAATATTTAAAAAATTTTATATCACCGTAATATTTATATTGCCAAAACATGCAATTTCAAAACATGATATTGAATTCTCTTTTTTATAATAATGAAAAATACAACTTTGGATTCCATCTTAAACGATTAATTTTAATTTGAAAAAAAAAAGAATTGATTTCGTGAATTGGAATCGATATTACACTAATTTTTCAAAAAGAAATAAAATTGACTTAAAAAAATTGACGGAAAAAGAATCATATACTTACCTGTTTAAATATTTATATTTTGCAATTTAACGAGCAAACTTGAATTTATGTGTGTTATGATTTAATATTCTACAATATTTAGTATTCTTCTAGAAGAAAAATTTATCAAAAATTATGCATTTTTACTAGAATTATAAATAAAATATGAAAATATGAAATATGAAAAAATATCCAATTTGATTTGCCCTAGGATCAATCTGGCATATGCTACATATTCTATTATCACAATTAAAAATTGATTAAAATTTTCTCCAGATACACGTATGAAAGTTTGCGAGAAAATAGTGTAAGATATTCGGTTAAGTTGGGTTATAGTTGCGGTTCGCTTCACCACCTTCTGCCGGTGTCTTCTCACGATTCTTCCGCGAACTATCTCAACCAAATTCCGCCGACAATGGGCGAGAAACTTTGTGCCGCCGACTTCACGCAGAACTCGCCTTCATGTTTTCGCACCGAACGGCTTGAGAACGGCGAATATTTGTCGAGCGAATACACGTGATTATCTTCTCTCGTTTTGAAATAGCTCAAGAGGAAGGGAAAAGGGAAAGAGAAATTCCGCTTCTACTTGGTTAACTTTTCTCACCGCACGTCTTCCTTCGTTCTGCCCTTTCGCTCAGCCAACCAACTGCGTTGCGATACAGAAACAACAACGCGACATCTTTACCGCAATGACGAGGTCATGAAGAGAGCACGGGCGATTATGTGTCAAAAGCGCTGCCCGTTTCCGCTATCTGACTTATCTCCACTCAGGGGGAAGGGGGTGAGAAAGGAAGGGAGGAACTTGACGGGAGTAGACGGGAGTAGACGGTCGCCTATCGGTTTCCCTCGTAACGGCACTCTCCACATCCTCCGCATAGAGACCGTAGACAAAGGATAAAAAGAATTTTCAGAGAAAATGAGACGAGACTCTCCGTCTCCGTGACATCGAATATTTGTAAGGAACATTGGATCAGATAGCTACCCAATAGGATAGGGTGTACATATGGGACGCGAGTGGAGATGTGGGCGTAAAAGCGAATTTACACGGCTCGCTTTCAGCGATAATCCGGGATAAAGGCAAATGTTTGAAGCTCTAATATATATTGATCAACTATACATTATTGTTTAATAACTATACATTATTGTTTGCGCACATGTTAGATGTACGTCTTCGTGTTAAAGCTGCAAGAGAGTAATTAATTTAATCTCGGTATCCTCGATATCTTCGGTAAATAAGTTTATTCGCATCCTCGAATAAATAATAACAATCACAAGTGGCGTAAAAGATTTATGCCACATTCTTGATTTCATTGACGCGGCGGCATATTCGCCGCGAAATGCAAAGGGCAAATTTGCTTTCATTTCGCTGCGCGCGATATAGATCGTGAAATATGCTTCGACAACGAGTAGAAAAGTTCTTCCGCTACTTTACCAACAGTTTCGCGATACGTCATGCAATTTTATTCCGTTAACTAGTTTGAGCGAAATTTTAACGTAACGAGGAAACATCGCGGTTCGTAACGATGAGGCGGAGCGCCGGCAGAAATTACTGGTAAGTAAGCAAAATCGTTAAAGAGACACTCGTAACGTAAGTAATATTGCCGGTTTCGGAAGCCAAATAAATAGACTAGAATATTATAATAAAAAGAACATTATATATAAATAAATTTTTATTAAATTTAATTATTTGTAAATTTAAAAAAACAAAGAAGAGAAAGAGAGAGAGAGAGAGAGAGAGAGAGAGAGAGAGAGAGAGAGAGAGTTTACTTCTTAGAAAAGCTATTATTTTGATTAAAAAATAATTATAAACAATTATGTTCATAGAGGACATTATTAGGTCATATAGATTGCATGTAATGTTGATTAAATGTAAAATCGATGGGAAATGAAATATAGCATTTTTTATTATTAAAATAGTATCTCTCATTAATGAATTCACGAAAATGCATCCAGCACGACGGAACGTTCGTTACAGCGCAATTACGATAACGTAATGATACCGCATCATCATGAATAAATGAACAATTACAGAAACGTATGTTTTAAATGCAAAGCAAATAAATAAATCAAATAACAGAATWAAATTAAAAATAAATTTCATATTTTTGTGATAACTTTTGGTGACTTTTAGACAGATACGAATGCATAATGACGCTTTAAACGCAATATATTTTACATATTTTAATGCTGGAGTAATTTTCTTTTTTTTTTAGAATAACGTTTTACTCATATATCATTTTACTCGCAGTATTTCGATTTAAGTTGTACTACATCACGATACTATTTTTATTCTTTATAAAAGGCATTTTTATTCTTTAAAAAGTATCCCCCGGTTTATTTTGCATTTTACAAACATATGTCCCAGACGTGACAAGCAATTTTCAGAGTTATCACAAACATTGGAAATTATCTAGTTATTTAGAATATCGATATTGTAAACAACGACAAAAATCAATATTTCTTCTCCGCATTCACGAAATCTCTCTATTTTCAAAGTTATTACAAATATTGAAAATTATCAAGTCGTCTAGAATATCGGTATTGTAAACAACAGCAAAAATCAATATTTCTTTTCGCATTTTACAAAATCTCTCTTGCCTAACCGTATCACATTAGTCTGTGAAAAATGGATGTGCTCACTGCATTGTGCTTTCGTATTGACGTTTCATCGCTTTCCATTCTCGTCGACGTTCACTCACGCAAATACAGATCGATCGCGTGAAAAAAAAAATGTAGCTAATTACGATCACATAGCACGCCAATTTAAACGCAAATTCAACGATTGCCGATTGCTCCAGCATTTCCGTGGCTTATTGATTTTGCGGTACATCCGGAAAGAGTAGATAATACGGAGTATAATAATCTGCTATCATTTTATTGTCGCGCTGTCGATTCTTGTGACATTTATACAGGATACAGCGAGAAACGCTTATCATGACATACAGCTCTATAAGTGTACATTTATAAAATGAAATCTAGAGGTGAAAACAAAATATTACACAGTATAAGAAAAATTTAAAAATATGGAATAACATTTTGCCTTTTTTTTTATGTTTAATATGTTAAAATATACTCAAGCTGAAAGTTTTAATAATATTATTTGAATACATTAAACATTTTTCATTACGTAATATACCGTAGTATAATAAAATACATGTTAAAATAATTTTTTTATGGCTTATGGAATTCTCAGAATTTTGTTGCACGACAAAGCATTTTGATGCAGACATTTGTTTTCAGCAAAGAACTATGGCAAATGTTTACTGTCTTCCTCAGGTTTAAAAAAGAATGTCTTTTTTTTTAAACTTGCGTTACTACTGTAAACTGGGATGCATTTTCGCACATGTGGCAAATTTGTAAGACACGGAGGCGGCTGTACACTGATATTCGAACCACAACATGCGAAGTGTACATCAGCTAATTACTGTGGCGTCAGCTGCTTCATTGCTCGCGGGGCACACTCGTGCGTATGATACGATCAAAAAACCCGACTAATTACAATCGCATGACATGCTGATAAAGGCCGAATCATACTGTTCACAACACAATTCGATGCAGATGCATATCGATAGCGACACGACATTTTATGCATATATTTAGATCAAAGAATCAAGTAACAACGAGTGGTTCTTTTTAATTACTTTTGAACAATTAGAATAAAAGTGTTATTAAAATGTTACTTAAATAGTAAAGAGAAAATATTACATTTTAATAATACTTTTATCGTTCTTAAAAAAATATCAAATAATTACATATTATACATAATATATAAATTTTTTACGACTTTTTGTTAACAAAATTTGATTGAACAATATTTTTAACGATTCTTCTTAGCTTTCAATATTAAATATTTAGGATTAAACAGCACGATAGATATCAAATTTTTTGATTAAAAATTAAAATATTTGAAGTTAAACTCATATTGGAAATTTAATTAGAAATAAGATTTTGTAATAAATCAATTTTCTGAAATGTCCTAATTTTATGCTTCTGTGTAAAAATTATATATTAATGCTAGCGAAGCATCACAGATAAAATTTAATATTTAAAGCGTTTCATTAGATTTTTTGTAATTAAATGATATATAATTCATATTTAATCAACATCACAAATATCATTGTTGATAATATTATTGATATTTAGCATTATCATCCTTCGCAGGTATATAAGCTTCGAGTGTGCCTATAATTTCATAATAGTCATATCGTGCGTCTCGATTAGTATGATACCAGATCGTAATTAGCCGGGTTTTCCTAATCGATTTGTGTTTATGCGAATGAGCAGCCCCGAGTAATCAAACAACTGAGAAGGCAGCGATCAGATACATCTCGGCAAAATTCATTTATTAAATTTGTGTGATTAATTATTTATTTATTCACGATGATTTAACGATGATGCAGAGCGTATTAAATTTCAGTTCTCGTACGCACTTTCTCCATTTATTCCGCTTCGAATAAATACATGTGACAAATATGACAAATTATGACAATACGGCATAAATTTCGAATTTTTTTATAAAAGTTGAAATTTTTATTGCGCTCAGATGAAAGCATGTTATGAACTTTTATAGCATTTGTGTCTTCATACAGCGTAACAAGTTACAGAGAAGTTGCTAAAACTAAATAGTTATTTTGCAATATATGGACAGAATTAAAATTAGTTAAACATTGCTTTGCAGAATAAATCTGGCATTTTTATTAGCACATAATTCAGAAACAAAATATACATGTATTTAATTTATATATATATATATATAAAATAAAAAGAAACAAAAATTTTTGGCTGATTGCGTAGCTTGATAATGTATATTCAGAAGATTTTGATAAGGACAATTTTTTTCATGAAAGAAATTCACCTGAAATTTTTCGAAGATACAATTACAATTTTATCTACAATTATTAATAAAAGAGAGTGTATTTAAATTTTCAAAAACCTCGATTATTGTGCAAGATTTATCATTTTTAAAATACGTGTCATTGAGCCATATAACTGGCTCGTGTATGCGTTGCTTTTTACAATATTTATTTACAAGTTTATATGTATTTTACTATACTAATTAAAATGACGTATTCTAGTATGGGATTTAATTTATTTTATTTTACTGACTCACTACAAAACAGATATAATATTTTAATATTTAGTTTCCCGATTGTCACCCTGTATGTATGCTTTATTTAAGTTAAATAATGTCATGCAGTTATTATCTTTGACTTCATTAGCTCGTATTTCCCGGCGTGTAATTCCATGCAAAACATCATGTTCAATGATAATCAATTATGATGAATATGTACAATAATTTGATACCAAAACCAGGTACGACCAGGTTCGCGCAACATGAAAGTATATACTATAGCAGTTTCGAGAGGAGTTTGTCCAACTTTGCTCGTATTGTTAGCGAAAACTCGATTCGTACTCTTTGACGTAATTTTGCGTGCTGCACACTCTCCGTTGCAACCAAGCAGTTTTACTTCGCAGACTGGCAATAATGGCATGGATTTTTCCCTCATACAAAACGGCCCATTGTCATTTCGATTTGCGATTGCGATATTGGACATTATGGACGCGAATACCGGCGAAAGTTATCCCGTGCGGTGCAGTTGCGAGACGCTCGCAGCACGTTATCGATTCTATTTATTTCGGAATGTATCGCGTAACACATTTGAAGCGTTTCCTTTCTTTCGGCTTCCACGCGTTCCATACGATGTGCGCGTACAACCGAGGTAAGAATTCTAAAATGTGAAATTCTACGTGCACATTCGGTCTTTTTGAGTACGCGGCGTTACCGTCTTTCAATGCAAATTCAATAGTTCTATTTAAATATTATATATATTCTACGTAACATATAGAATATATATATATTTTTTTTTCTGTAGATTAATAAGCAAATATCGCGATGTGAGTTTTGTTGATTTATATCAGCTTGTATTAAAATTATACATAATAACATATAACTAACTAATATTTCAAGTTTATGATTCTGGGAATCTTATTAATGGGATTCTTATTAATTTTATTTTTGAGATTATTAAGTTTGCTCGGAAAGAATTTCGTTTACATTAAGAGGTTCAATGGGCATGTTTTCTCTGCGTTTCTTATTATTAGTATTACGTTCAATCATTTCTCCACTGCTGCAAAGTTTAGACTCGAAAAAGGAATATTTGATAGAGGTAACGCGGTCAAATTCTTGTACGGGAAAGTAAACTCGAAATCGTAAGAGTTACTCGAGATAAGTACGTTCTACTCCGCTGCTGAGATACGACTCTTATTTAAATCTTGTTGCGCTTGTTGCAACTGCGGGGAATGAGGTCGTTGCGAATGGCAGCAACTTTATCACGAAAGCTCCAAGTCAAACGTATTTATGTTCACCGATCGATAGTTGATAATTACACTTTTCATTATCACGATAATGTGACACAGTGGGAGCAAAAGTTACTTATCCGAATCCGTTACGGTTCGTTATCGGCATTTAGAATGTTGCTAGAATTGTGAAGAATATGAAAATCGAAGAAAATACTTTATTCCAGCTGGTTTCGCCAGGTATCGGTCGATTCTATTTTTCCGCAATACATCTCGAATGCACTTCCTTATTCGTCTGCGAGCTCCATAAAAATCTCCGCGAATCGAACACTTCTAAAATTACATGCATATGAGAAAATTATATACAGCGTATCGGTTTTTACTGTCAAAGCGTATTGTGGAATACATATTGTGATAAAAAACCGATATGCTAAAATATTGGTCTGATGTATTCGATAGATTTGATTTATTCTTGTGTAACTAACAATGATCTCATCTCTCAAAGACAAGATCTCGTTAGTCACAAATTGAATTAATTGAATTTATCGATTAGATATATACATATGTACATACATATAATATATATATATTTTTTAATTAAAATTATACTTATAAATATAAATGTATATATGTATATATGTATATATATGTTAATATATACACATATATTTATATATATGTATGTCTATGTGTATTTGCACACCCGATATTTCAATAGCGACGTAATTCATTGCAGTTCCGAACGTAAACTCGTTCAGGCGCATGCAGCCGTAAACTTATCGACCGCGGCGCTCATATTCCCGCGTGACTTACAAAGGCGGTGCTCAGAGAGGAGAGAGAGAGAGAGAGAGAGAGAGAGAGAGAGAGAGAGAGAGAGAGAGAGAGAGAGAGAGAGAGAGAGAGAGAGAGACCGCGTGATGTACGTACACGATGGATTAATTACCCCCTTCTCCGAAGAGAGACATAAATACATCGGAGCGTCCTTCCGTTGAGATGCTTCTTATTATCGATTGAAGCTTCTTTTCTCCTTTTTTTCTTTCACGCGTCTCGCCTCTATTTTTAATCCGACTAAAACGTCGCGTTTGTCTTATTTGCAAGAAGATTTATGTACCATACAATGCCATTGGCAAGATAATATTGGCAATTCGTTTAATTTTTCACAACTTCGTATCTCTTCGTACGGGCCGTTATACAGTTTTAGAAAATAGACAGTTTAATGAGAATTGAAAATTAGCGTTTGCAATTGTTTAAAATAAAATTTCTGATTTCTCTAAATTCCTGCTCTAAGTACATGTCGTTGTTACGATGTATTCTCAGTACAATTAAACTTTTGCGTAACACATTTTTAACATATTTTATAATTTTTAGTTTTAATTTGATATCAAATTGAACAGATTGAATTAATATCAAAAGTTATCTCAATTTCTACAAAGAATGAATGACATAGATATGACAGAGATTTTCCGAAATATGAAGAAGAAGTTTCTGAGGCGCTTTCCTGGAAGAAGACAATACGAGCGAGAAATTCTCTTATTATTAGTGTCTCGTCCTCTGATCGAGAAAAGTCCAAGCAATTTCTCGAGTCACGTGTCTAACGGAGAGATGCCGATAGGGAGAGACTATCCTCGCGTCCATTTGCGTCGTGCTGTTACGCTTCGCAGCATCGCGTCGTAGCGTCGCATCGGTCGGTTATAAAAAATGATAAGGGAAAATGGGACCAGCGGCGCTTCTCGCGCGACGGCCAGGTACAAATTACTGGCGCGCTGCACGGAGTTGGATGGAAACTAGTCTTGGGAATTGAAGGAGGCGCGCAGGGAAATTGCTATACAGCTAACGGTTTTACCTCCGCTTGTCTACCGCCCGCCCTTACGTTACACTCCTCCACGCCGTCATTTCCTTCTCCTTCGTCTTCCGCAACCATCTCTCTATCCCGTGTTCCTTTCTCTATCCTCCCGTCCACCACGGCAACCAGTTTCCATCCAACTATAGCTACTGATATTGTAACGTCGAGCAAAGCCGTTGGTACCCACTCTCACTCCTCGCTTCCTCTCCTTCGCCACGCTTTCCACGCTCCTTCCATCCTCTCTCGCCTCCATACACCCCTTTCTCAGTCTTGTGCTCTTGTGCTCGGCTGTTTATGAGGGTCGAAGATTCGCGGCGTAACACCTGGGGCTTATGATTCCGGGCATTATTGCCGGAGTAAATTAACTATGCTCGTCTCTTTTTCACCCTTCCTCCTTCCCTCTTATTCTCTCTTACTTCTGTATTTATTTACCTTAATCTCTTTTTCTTGAAGGACATCCCTAAATCTAAATATCCCGAAATGACAGATATATTAAACGGTAGAGCAGAATGCGTTATGATTATTATACAGATGGTAAATCAATGTTAATAAATAAATAAACTTAACTTTTTTTATTTCTCTCTTGATTAAAATTGTGCTAGGGTTTGTCAAACTTCTGTCAGATTAATGGGGCAGGGTTTTCTTTTTCTCCATTAGAATAAAAAATTATATAACACATGTATCTCTCATACTTTTATCTTTCTTTCTAAAAAAGAATATCACTGGATATTTCGATTTATTGTTATTATTTACTCAAATCTCAGGAGTCATTTATTCTTAACTGCAAGTCTAAGTTTAGGAAAGACGAAATTGAGTTTTTAATCCTATTATATTGGCAACTACGCCCGGTCTGGATGTTGCCAAGCTAGGCTGTTGAGTAGCTTGCTAACTTCCTGCCAGACTTCATATCATAGAACCTTCTTGTTATAGGATCCTTATAACACGTCGCCTCGAAATTATCTCATAAAAAGATACGTTACATACATATATACATAGTATATAATATATACATATATAGTACATATATACACACACATATATATATATATATATATATATATATAAAATTGAAAAATGTGTACATATTTATATGCTTGTGTGTGTGTTTTTGATTTTGATTTATATATATATATATATAATTTATATTTATGGATGCGCGCGCATATATGTATATCGACGATCGTCGTTGAGAAATTAATTTGCTGCAACGAGGATGGCTCGAGAGGTTCTCCGGCGGGCAATATATAGATAGCGGTATGAGCGCCCGCTCCGCACTTAAGATCGCCGACTGGTTCGCGTTGAAACGGTAAAGTCAATGTCTTACGAGTTAAAGTTGACCACAGGGAGTGGCTATGGCAACGTACAGTTCTCTTCTCTCCGTTTCATCCCTTCGTCGTGTCTCTCTCCACCTCGAGGTATCGTCTATCGTCATAGTACCACGTTCAACTTAATTAGGCAGAATGCAGCAAGAACAAAATTGCCGCCATCATACATTTTCGTAGAATTTCTTTTTTTTTTTTATAGAAGATTAAGAGCGGTCGGTTAAAAAAGAGAAGGGGAAGATAGATTGAATTAAATATTTACCAGCTTTGGTTCCTTCGCGATCGACTTTCAGTTTTCTTTTTTCTCTCTCTCTCTCTCTCTCTACATTAATAATTAACGAGCCGCTCTTATCGGTCGAAAGTTACTACAACGGGATCAATTAGATTCTTGCGATTTTACAAAGATTAATTCCGAACACGAAGCAAAAAGCGTAGCTGAAAAATATCTTTGGTCGTTTAAGGAACGCAGCCGTTCTTCTGGCTGAGAATTTATCTGTCGAGCGCGTGACTACACTAAGAGAAATTTCAAAAATTTATTTAGCCCAACTACATTGCTCGCATATACATATAGTTTCAATTTTATGCCAGAGAAGTAATTTAATTCTTGAATTTGCTAGGTGAAACAAACATTTATATCTACATGCAATAACATTTCGACGCAACAATATGACAATCAAGCAACCCAATGCGATTCGTTGCATAGAGCTGCTACTTCACTGTATCTGAAAATCTTACGTACGATCTCGATTAAAATAAAAACTATTGCCGTAACAAAAATGCAATGCTATCTTTCTCGATGCGAGTTTTTTTTTTGTTAGTTGAGCAACGTGAATAAAATTTATGCTACGTATAACAATTTCAACAACTCGAGATCTCTCATAACAGAAACGACATTCGATCGAAGCGCGTTTTATTCATCAATGCAATGTTCATATATAAAACATAAATTCCCTCATATACATGCACTAAAATTTTGTTCTATAATATTGTTCTACATTATTATTAATTTAATTTTTTAAATATAAGTATATTGCTTTATAATTGCTGCGTACAATTTTTATATTCTCTTGTACATCCGCTATTTACGAGCGACAATATTGCTCGTCGGGAAGAAAAAACTTAACACTACGATCGTGACGTCTCAAGAATACACTTGTTTTGTTAGAAGGCAATGCTCGCAGTACCGCAAACGTTTCGGTAATTCCGCTAAGTAGTTCCTCAACGATTTAACCAAATGCGTATCTGAAAGTAGCAGCAGATTATTCCACTCCTGCTGAGCAATACCCTCTTGAACTTAAGTCGTTGCCGTTTCTCTCCGGCCCATCCCGGAACGTGACACCACCCTTAGCATTCTCTCTCTCTTTCTCTCTCTCTCTCTCTCTCTCTCTCTCTCTCTCTCTCTCTCTCTCTAAAACCTTAGCGATCCTTCTTAAACCTCTTATGTTTTCTCTTCTTCTTGTTTTCACTCCCATACTCTGATCTTATCTTATCTTATCTTATCTTATCTTATCACAATATCATTATTCATTACTCGATGCACGATGTTCGAAAAGCTGTCGGGTGTGCAGTCGTTATGAAAGGATACAAGAGAATATTCTCTCTCTTTCTCTTTCTCTCTCTCTCTCTCTCTTACTCATTCACTCACTCACTCATTCACTTATTCTCTCACTCACTCATTCACTCATTCACTCACTCACTCACTCACTCTTAATAATTTCTTGTACGAGGGATATCAATTAAGCTTCAATCGGTCGATAAATTCTTCGTGATATCATACACTTTTGCTCTGGATGATTCTGTAAATGAAGCCAGAAAGTTACGCGAACGATATTGGTGCGGCACAAATATGGTTTTTCGTAACATCGAGGAAATATATGTTACAACTCGAAGTTTCAGTTTCTAAAAGCAATAGTAAGAAATATTTTTTTACGCTCCTGCATAAAGTGTTTTATGTACATTGTGCAAGATGCAATGCGGAAACTACGCATATTGAAATCAATGCATTTTTTTGCATAATGAAATTATTTTTTACACACACACACACACACACACACACACACACACACACACACACACATATATATATATAAACATATATTTTTTAAATCTAAAAATATAATTAATTTTCTAGATAGAAATTTAAATATTCTACACGTAAAACATGAATAACTTTTTAATACTAATTATAAATCATCAACATTGTATGTTCATTACCTGACAATCTCGGGTTATAATTATTCAGTCCATTGTTAATCCAGAAATTGAATAACGCTGCGATTCACTTCAGGCTATCATTATCTCAGTATCACGTAGTTGCACGTTTGTTGTTCTGTTTATTGAAAATGTGCATTTGCATTTTCAATAATTATATAAATCAGGTCATTTTATTTTAAGATTGACAGCTATTTATTGTTCTATATTCCAAAAACTGCGACCTACTAATAGATTACTACAAAACTTGTCAAGTAAAATTTAAAATAAAATTACAATATCGAAATAACTTTTATTATTTAAAATAGTCATACCGTTTGTTTTAACGCGCTTTTTATTCAAAAAAGGCTATATAAAAAAGAAATTTGTAATTTGTTTAAAAAAAAAAGTCTAAGCATCAAATCTTGTTTAATACAAAATTTGATAGAAAAAACGAGACTTTCATATTAACTCATTACGTTATTATATATGCTAATTTGATACATAAATTAATTAATACATAAAAATAAAAACAAAATTAGAAATTAGAAAATAGAGTTGAATCTTATCGAATCAAATATATAAGATCTACACATAAATTGCTATATTAAGATTTAGCCCGTGAAAGTAAATTAAATAATTTTTTTAACGTAAACAAATTTCAACATTTTTGCATTTTATCAGCCTTTTTAGTCCATTATTATCGTTATTTATATAATAAAAGTATTGATTATTGTTGTTTTTACGTGGCGCTGATTTGTTGCCAATTGTATAACTTGCGAGCACAAATTCCGGTTGGTGGTGACACCTGTATTGACAGTTTGATTGAAAAATAGTTGATTGAAAGCAAATAATAAACGAAAGGTGAAAAAGGAAACAAGAATGGAAACAAAGTAATTTTCTTTATTTAGTATCTACTTTTAAAAGTATGGCGTGTAATAGAGTAAACAGTCAAATTTAATGTATGCAAAAACATGTCTGCATGTATTACATAAAGAGTTTTCGAACTAATTCACAATTTTTCTTTAATAAAAATTTTATTAAATAATGTTTCTATTTCTTTCATTAAATAATGTTTACATCTTTTCAGTATCTCTTTAATATTAAATAGCAATAAAATTCAAATTTCAACTAAAATTTACTTGAATACGATCAAAGAAAAAGATATCATAGTCTGTTATTAATCCTGAAACATAATTTCAGAGTTTACTATTATGCTTTTGAGGCTTTATTATTTTAGTACTCGTAATTTTCAAAAACTATTAAGTTATAATAATGTGATTTTTGTTAAAAAAATATTACAGGCAAAAATGTTTACAAAATTAAATAATTTTAAATTCCAATCGCTGATCTTCATTATGCATTCCGCGTGTGTGGGGATCCCTTCGGCATTTCATCTTTTTATATAAAGCGATCTAATATAGATAGGGGACCCTGAGAGAAAACACCCTGCGAGAGAAGATTACTTATATTGTGAAAGTTCATATTACCACTCCCGGATTAGAGATGTTAAGATCAACCTTCACGCAACGTCGTAATTCCTCGTTTGGGGCCGCTTTTGGTCGAAGTTACTCCGAGCGATTGCATCTTGATCGTTTTAACGATTCGTCGTGGCAGCTCTTCGCACGACCGCGCCGGTACAGCTAAATCGCGCGATACGAAAGCGGAATTACTGGAGCTTTACTAAAAGCGTTTATACAACGATTTAATAGGATTATATCAGCGCCAGCGCGCGATTAATTTTGCAAAAGTTTTAACGATTCTCGCTGATTGCGATGTTACTCGGCGTCATAACGCCTAGTCCGACGCAGCGATGCGCACCCGACAATATTTCAATTATTATCGAAATTGCAACAATTTACTGAAGCATTTGTGAAACATCTAAATGGATGACGTTGTCGATTATCGTAAATTTTTATGTTATTTCAAGCCGCGAGATGAAATGGAATATATGAAACACATATCCTCATTTATCAGACATAATACTATTTTTGTAATTTTTTGAAATTTTCGTTATTAAATTCTTGACAATTGAAACTCAAATTAAAATTCTCTTAAAGTCCATATGAAATATATAAATATGTAAATTGAAAAATAAAATATTATTAATTTTATAATGTAAAAGGCAAATTATCGCAAATTACTTGCTTAGATGGAAATTTATGTTATTTCAAATTGCGGAATGAAATGGAATATATAAAATATTCTCAATTATGCGACACAATACTATTTTTGTAATTCTTATCCGTTATTAAATTCTTGACAATTGAAGCTAAAATTAAAATTCTCTTAAAAAATCTACTTGAAATATATAAATTAGAAAGATAAATATTATTAACTTTATGACATCGCAAAGGGCAAATTATCGCAAATTACTCGCTTGGATTGTAGAAACGAAATATTCTTTTTGTAATTCTCTAAAATTTTGCCTCTCTTTCTCTCTCTCTCTCTTTGCTCAGATCTATATTATCCTCAGCGGTTCATATAATACAGGAAAGGCACCACGAGAATTTCAGTCAGCTAAGAGAGGGCTACAAGCGAGTTATTCGAGCAATTTGCAGCTGCACAACCGACACCATTAAAATTAATTAAGCTCTGTTATTGAAGGTAAGATTCGTACCGATTACATGGCTTTGACCATGTTTGATAAATGGCAATAGAATACATTACGGTTTGCACAACTCGGGATAATGATGGGATAATTTAATAATGGCATCGCAAAAGAACGAGAATCAAATTTATTAAAGAGCATAATCGCGATTCTCTGTTAAAAATATATTATCCTGCTACATTCTTAAAACATACTTAATACTAAAACTTATTGTGTGTTCATATTATATATATTCTTTTATTTAAAATAGCCATTTTCTCTTTTACAAATTATTGAAACTGTTTGTCTGTCAAATGCTTCGAGTATCGACAATTCTCTCAAATAGGCAAGATATTCTTTAAATTTGATGTAACAAGAGAGATGTCACCAAATCAGTTACAATAACCAAAAGCTACAATTGCATGGAATCTATACTTTTTCGACTTCTTAGTACGCATTCAACTATCTCTGCGAAAATTTAATTTTGTTAAAATAAAGTCTCTACGAAATTAATTAAAAGGTAAGGTTTTGCCACCCGATCGCATCCTACAAGTTTAATTCACCGAAACCTCGTAAGCGCGTGCTCGGGAAAAAATCGTTATCCTCTTATGCGAAAAAATTCTTATCTCGTTTTTCATACAAATTATTTTCTTTAAATAATTTTATCCCCATTTATTTATACAATATTTTAGAGTATGTAAAATGTAAAATCTAATAATTAATTGGCCATTTTAACGTAAAATGTAGCCCATCTTTTTCGAGACAGGTATGAATTAGCGCTTTCCCGTCAGTGTTTATCTTGTTGTATTTTTAACATTCCTTAAGACGATGAAGACGATCCCTCCCGAACGTAAACGCAGTTGTTTTACCCTTTCAGAGATATCGTTTTCATGCGGAGCGCGTAAAAAGATGTCACCGGCTACAATTACATCGCGTTCATATGTTTAACGGGGAGGGGGAGTGAAAAAGTTTTAATACCACCTTGACTCCCGGCGGCGCACTATATTTCCATGAACTTATTGTCGAGGCGCGAAACTCGGCTTTTTGCAGGACACGTGTTGCCTGATGTATTCCGAGCTCGAAAACTTATTTGCCCCGGAGACTACGCGCCACATTTCATAATGTGCCCGGTATGTTCCCCGCGGATCCGTAATGCCGCCAGGGAATCAAAATGAAGGCGAGGACATGGCGCCATTGCGAGCTTGCTATCGGTGCACCGAGCATTTCGTCTCTCGGCTTCCTCTCTCTCCCCGAGTCGACGGTCCCTCTTGTAGTTCCCGACGCCGTTCGTTCATTCTCCTCCTGCCTTCCGGTTTCTCACGCGTTTCCCGGTTAGACGATTCGTTCGCGCGCTGGCGCGTACTTGGAGGACCATCGAAACATAAATCACTTCGCGTCCAATTGTCATGCGATCTTTTACACAGAGCGTAAGTGTATTATATCGACGTTCCTCGTTTTTATGATAAAAAAACCCAATAACTCATTCTCTTACTGCAGTCGATTGCGTCGACCATTGGCTGCCGCAACTAAATTCTTGTTAACCATTTCGCTACGAAAGGCTACACAGAAAAAAATGAGTCTTACATCGAGACTAGACTTCTCATATGTATAAGCAAGAATATTATAATCTTCTTAGGAAGATTTTAGTCTTGATTTGATTGAATTTATATTGATGCAAGCAAAAGTAATATTTCAATACAAATTCAATTAAATCAAGACTACAATTTTCCTGAGAAGATTATTATATTCTTGCTTGTATATGAGAATATCTTGATTTAAGATTAATTTTTTTTCTGTGTATTATAAAACGACCGCTCGCAAAACTCTTTCTGAGTACGAACGGTCGCTTTTAATGGACCACGCATTGCCGACTCGCTCCGAAGCGATAATACAAAAGCAAATAATCCACTGCAGTGCTGTATTGTATATAAAATAATAAAAGACATAAATCGCGATATATTGTTATGTGGCATCGGTTAATGCAATGTTTTCAAGTCCATTACGTTATATTATTAACTTTAACATTTGTTGCACATGTGAATATTTGTGATTATATTTTATATTGTCTAATTTGCATTTTGTTAATTTTTTTACATTTAAAATTTAAATAAAACTAATTTTACTGTCATTTTTTTTGTAATAGTAGTAATTTGTTCTTGAACTAGAATGCTTATAAATAAGTAATATATAATTATGAATCTTTTTCACTTTAAATAGATAATTAAATTTTGGATGCCATTAATTTGTTCATTGATTTAAATAATTGTACAGAGATAAATTGGGATGAGACGACAAAAAAACAGAAGCACAAGATGCATTCACGCTGACCGCAGCAAAGTAAATGTTCACATCTAGATCTTCCTCGGCAATGCTTTTCGACCGATTTCTCCAAAAAAATTAATCAATCGTATCACCGAATTTTGTAACGGTGTCCGTCGACGCAGGCGATACAAGTTGAGACGTTAATATCTGAGCAGGTTTCCCCGATGATTCTACATCGCGTGCGACCACGTGTGAGATTTCCGAGCTCGGACCTCGTGGAAATCTGAGACACCCCAGGTGACAGCGGCTGAGCTCTTGCCGGACGCCGGGGGCGTACACCGACCCCCGTTGTCCCGAAGATTTATGAAAAGAAATACTCATAAATTATAAACATGGCGGTCGCGAGCGCGCGCGCACGGGTGCGTTTGCACATAAGAGGGAGAGAGCAAGGAGCGAGCGAACGTCGGTGTAACGTTTGCCGGGGTGCCGGGAGCACGACTTGATGCACGACGCACACAGGGGTTAGGTTAGGGTGGCGGGCACGCAGCAGGAGTCGCTTGCTCCACTCGCTTGCTCGCTCTCTCGCCGCGTTGACATTTACTATCTATCACCGCGCGGTACCGTCATAAAGCATACAAACTCGTTCGCGCTGGAACGGAAATTAGTATGTAACTCCATTTTAACCCTCCTCTTCCTCCTTCTTCCTTTCGCCCCCTTTCTTCCTTCCTCCCGTTCCTTTCCCGGTATCTTAGGAAGCATCTAGCTAATAGCGTCGGATGCTGGCGACGCATCCGACGGCGGGTGCTACGACACGTCGCAGGGCGAGTCACGCGCGCTTCAAGTTTCCGCAAAATCCAAGTCTTTTCTCATCCAAATGGATGGATGAATAGAATAGACGTTCTCTCTCTCTCTCTCTCTCTCTCTCTCTCTCTCTCTCTCTCTCTCTCTCTGAATTCTTTAGGAAGGGAGCAGAAGAAAGATAATAAAAAATTGTAAGGAAGTACAGAATTTAAATACACGTGTGACACAAGGGATAAATAAAATCTAAAATTTCCGGAGATTGTACTAGATCTTCGTACAAGTGATAATTTTAGTTGCTTTTGAGAAATAATAGAGAGAGTAAATTTGTCTGCGCCCTATATTGCAGCGATATAAGCAGGGAATATAAAATTAGTTGGAAGATGGAAAAAGAGAGCGGTTGTACATAATGGGAGCAAATATACAATTCGATAAAATTCATTTAATAAATTTTTTACTTTTTTATCAATTAAAGAAAAAACCGCATTGTATATTTATGGAATAATCTGATATATCAGTTGCGTATTGGGCGAATCTGTATCTCTGTGTTCCATTATATGCTGTCCCGCGGGCATATGAACGTATAATCGAAGAAAACATTACACCTCGTCATCAGTGGCCAATACGATTCGATCCGTAATCATCACATCATGGCTTACATAACGTTCAAATATGCAAATGTAGATGGCTATAGTTACATTATATTCGTGCGTTATGCTCTAAATTCGGCCGCCGAATAGAACCGTTAATTAATAACCATAACCCGCTACCACATGTATATAGGAACCCGATGATCGGCGGTTGAGATAACTGTCATTTTCGGAGATAACTCGGCGGGATCCTGCGCGGCCGTTTTCAATTCGCTGGAGGCGCGAAAAAATTGCTCCTATATTATTCATTTACGACCAACGGGATAATCGCAATCACTTTTAGGTGTACGACCTAACACGTCTCTCGAAGCAAAGATAATCGTTTCTAGAAAATGTCTGTTTTGCAAATGTAATGATGTAACGATGTAAGATTACGACTCGCGAGTGAAATTTTAAACGTAACTCTCTCGCACACATTTACACACACACACACACACAAAGAAAAATAGAGAGAGAGAGAGAAATTTGATAAAATTATTAGATTATTTCGTCCTATTATTTCAATATTGGTAACTCTGATGATCCATTAATCTATGATTTATTCTACTTGACTTCCATCTTTAAATTACGATAACTCCGTAGATATTTCACATATAAGTATCATTTAAAAAAAATTTTTTTTTCATGTATTTGTCAAGTAGAATAGAAAATTAAAAATCAAATTTTTTTGTAAAGGATATAATTTATCTGAATCGAAACGTGCCGTGTATCATATGTACACAAAACTAATGCATTAGTAGTATTAAATTAAATGAAATTTTTTATTGTATCACCTATGTTTGATTAATTTTAAAATATACGGCAAAGTGCTCGTGTGATATACCAAATTTTAGTTAATTTCATTTTTTTTAATGAAACAATATGATTTTTCTCATTTTGAAGCTGCGAAAAATTTTATCAAGATTAAATTATATCATACACACACAAACAAACACATGTGCAATTTTTGTCATACAATTTAAACAATTTTGTAATATTCAAGTTATATTATAGTAATATTGCACTAAAAATAATTAAATTTCATGTTATCGGAGTAACCATTAAATTAATAAAAATGTTTTACTACTAATAATTTAATTTTTTGTTAATTGTACATTTTTTATCAAAATTTTTTATTAATCTAAAGTATTTGAATTTTTTTAATCGATCGCCTTCCATCAAGTTTACAATTAATTTATTTGCATGCATGTAAACGTTACGCGTCAGAGAAACTTAGTCAATATTGCCATTACGTATATAGTCTAAAATAGTTAAAATAACAATAATGTTAACGATAACATAACAATTATTCGCAATTATGCTTATAATCACTATCAATTATGGTAATTAATATTAAAGCTGGTATTACAATGCAATTAGCGCTTTGATAACCGTTTTCCCAATGGCAATTTAGTACTAATTACAGCGTAAGGCCACAATGGCTGCCAATATTGTTGTACGGGCAAACTGATTGTTTATCTTCCTTCGTTTATTATATGAGACATTATTAAATAATTAAATGTATTTGACGTTGTATCTTTTCAACGAACCACGTCCTCCATTATCTTGCGGTCTATCCCAGAGAGTTTCAATCTTAGGGGCAATTAGTTGGGTAATGATGTTTCGAGGGCACAGAAGTTATTGCAATAAGAAAAGACGATTTAATCTTTTGCAAACAAGTCGCGTCTTTATGTCGGAGTTGCAATTATCGAAGATCATATTGTTTCATTCTGGATCTATGTATAAAAACAATCACATTTGGATGATCTAGGCTGGAACGGTACGCTGGAAAACACTCGATGAATATGGAGCAACCAACAAAGTCGCCAACAAAGCTTCTGGGCAAAGCATCATGGCACGCAACTCGCATTACTCGAATGGAGATTATAATCGTTCGCACAATATATATTGTGTCACGTACGTCTCTCGGCGAAAATTCCGAAGTATTATTCTTCTTGACGTTTACATACGTTGACTTCCGCGCGGCTTGTGTCGCAAAAGCGGACACAGTAATGCAGATACACGAATCATTTCCGCTACGAGTACTCGTGTCAGCGCATGGAGCACACCGGCTAGTTTGCTTTCTAAAGCACAAAAACGTTTCTTTTATTATTAAAGTAAAATTATGCGTTGGGCGTAGCCACACAGAAGAAATCGAAAAAATTTTTTTTAAAAAGATGGAAATATAGAAGAAGTTATTCCTGCGTAAAATGGCGGATTGCATTGTGATGATAAAAGTAGCTTCGTTTTCGTTTTGAGCCTTAAAAAATGCTATATTGTAAAAAAATTCCATTTGCCAATTTTTACGTTTGTAAACTAATTGAATTCGTGTTTCGAGCTTTAATCATACTAATTGCTTGCAACCAAGTTTTTAGCTGAAATTTCCGTATTGTTTCGCCAGAAACTTTCTCAATCGCGATCAGCTCCACAGGAACGACACGGATAGATTGCAATAGCCGACTACTCATAGTTTCGCGTGTATTTGCGCTGTCATCATTCTCCTTCCTTCTCTCTCTCTCTCTCTCTCTCTCTCTCTCTCTCTCTCTCTCTCTCGTCGTTTCGCTGCTAGAATTACCCGCGTCGCATTGCAAATGATTCTACCTGCCTTCGTTTAGCGACTAGCGGAGGAAACAACTTTTCACATCTTAATGCATGGCGTCCTCCTCGCGACATATATATTGTCACGACGATGTAACTCATTTATAATCATAAAGCTGGTAATTCGCGCGTGCTGTATAATTCAGGAATATTTTACTGTTGCCTCGACGAGCGTGCGCTAACTAAATAACGGCCCGAGTCCGGGGGCATTACTACGGATCGCTCCCACTTGTCTCGCATCCTTTCGATTCGGTTGCATTCCTCTTGTTAATAGCAACTATATAATTTATAAACTAGTCTCCTATAATACTGTAATTCCATTTGCAGTTCCTTTAATTAATCTGAAGCCGATTGTCCCCTCAACTTTCTTTCGAGTAATATTATATTTAGATAAATGTATAATCCATTACAGTCTACGTGAGAACCACAGACTTGGTATTTCCAATAACACTCTAATATTATATAGGATGCTATTCTAAAACATAGACAAGTTAATACAAACGTGCCAAAATGTGTTCTAAACAATGCTCTCATCTTTAATAAAATGCAATGTAAAATAGTTTTCTCCGAAAAAGAGATAAAAATGTCAAATTCTTTAACCACGAGTCTAGATAACTGTCTCTTAATGTCCGATAAAATCATTTGCGCTCGCAATACCTTGATATTCCACGTGTACCGGCGCGCGTATATGTCTCTTCCGAACATTTGTCTCGTGTAACTTCCGTACAGCTCATAATCCAGGAATATCTCACGCCTATCGTTCCGGATGCGGAAGATAAATACAACGACCGGCTGCTGTGTTCGTCGAGCGCATTACTCTAGTTTCTGTGCAGGTGTTCCTGGAATTTGCATTACCGAGCTACTACCACTAGGTGAGTTTCTTCGTTCAACGTCGCATCCTCGCGCCTACGTGTTGTGCTTGTGGGGTGGGCGTTGGGGCGGAGGGGAGGAGAGAAGAGAGATAATACGCTGTTTCGATATCACGGGCTGGATATTACAATAATTAAATGGAAGACCTGTTTTAGACGATGACACAGCAGAAACAGTTTGGGTTTCTCTCTTTCGTTCGTGCCGCGTGTTAGCGTCTGACTCCGCTTGCATTGACATTAAAACACAAAAATTAATGAAAAGAGGAACGAATTTAAAATCATATGTTTATGGTGAAAAGAAATATAAAGAAATGTACTTTATAAATGTTACATAAAATTTATTATTGTTACATAAAAGTTTTATTATACATTCAAACATAATTAAATACACACAACTCATACAAATTTTGTGGATAATGTATGCATGTGTATAATAAATTATATACGATAGCTGGAATATAAAATATTTAATATCGGGTTTTTTCCTTGAAATTAATCTAAAATGCTATTTTTTTATTCCACATAAAACTCGGCATTCGTGACCGGAATTAAATATTATAGCTTGATAACAAAATAAAGATTGTATATGTATATATATATATATATATATATATATATATATATATGTGTATGTATATAGAGTATGCCATTTTTCAAGATCATTTTAGAGTTCGAGAGATTAATCCAATACAATGGTAAATCTAGTTATAATATATTCGAATTTATCCCATGTTAATAATTTATATCCGTCAATACATATCGATAAAGAGAATATATTTCCGATTTGAGCGTACTAAATGGGTTAAAGCGGTGCAACTATTGAGAAACTGTTGCAGTAGAGCAAGATGCAGGGCAGCGATCTATCACTGTGTCGTAAAGCTTGACAAGCTATGTAAGGAACCTCATTTTGAAGAAAAATGCTATATGTAGGTGGATTTTGTTTATTTATTAACATATAAGATGTTTCACTAAACTAGACTTGAATTTATGGCAAAACTGTATTTAAAATTATATAGATAAAAATTTTTTATTTATGATTAAACGGCGCTGTTATATAATTTAGATATTTCTTTTAAGTTTTCTAAAGGACATTTGGTATGTGTCTAGAATAAAATGTGATACTGTCACAAGAATTTGCATTTCCGCAAAAGCAGTACATTTTATTAGCAGTACGTAATATTATATGTTTAAAAATAAATAAAATGGTATGTATTTGCAAATAATACGTACATCTGTAAAACATTCTTTTAATACACTAGACATCACAGATGTGCGCCTCGCGTACGCTGTTTAGCTTTTTAATTTTTATTTTTTACTATACTTGCATAAATGCTCAAATATTTAAATGCATATAATTAATATTACATTATTACTCTATTAACGATATACAACTGTCAAAATATATGATGAAACCGCTCACGAAGCAAACGCAGGGAGAGAACCAATTGGCATCGAAGAAAAGCGACAACTTTGATATATGCGAGTATCGATGATCATATCTTTTTCAGAAGTGAATTCATACTTTTTCAGAACTTTTTGTTATTTTGTAAATTATTCTATAATAAATATTTTCTGTTTTTTTATTTTATAAAGCATTTCATTTTATTATATCGCACTTCAGATTTAATTTATTTTTATTTAAAAAATTATCAGGTCTTACTTATATTTATTTTTTTAATTAATACAAATAAAATATTGTAGAAGAAACATTTTTCTCTTTTCTTAAAAACTTTATTTTTACTAATATTATATTTAGAAAAAAAATGCTAGTCTGCCATTTTTCATTTATTTTTATATTTTAGCTAAAGTGCATATAATATTACGGAATAGACCATCTATTAAAAGGCTATTTATTATTGATTGAGTAAAAAGATTATTTTGAGGGAGTTTATTCCGCTATTATTAAAAAAAATTTGTTTGCACACACTTAGGGTCGCGTAGACCTTCCATTTCTTTTTGTACTTTGTAACAAAAAAAAGTGATTAAATAGATCGTCTATTTACGGATCGAGCCCTCGTCATCCATGGGGTGCGTGTATATCGCGATTTATGTCAGTTGACGGTTACCCCGTGGCCATATGAATGCACGCACTTACCATGCTCGTCTACCGATGAAAAGATAATTGCATATTTAATTCATCATCCGCTTCATACTAGCAGCTTTTATACCGCCAAAAAGATGCATTATTCTTTAGCAGTTGCTATTGATAAACGTATGCCACCGATAAATTTTCAATGTCACTTTTATGCAGTGTTTTATTGATCGTCAGATTTTATTATTTTTGCGTCACCAAGACATTTTACAGTATTAAGCGCTTTTACTTTGTCATTGTATTCGTTATGAATAGCACGACATTGAAATAACGTGCTATTTATGAAAACAACACACAATTAACACTCAACACACAATTTACAATCAACGAATTAATGAAATCAATTAATTAATAATTGTATGCATTCACTTCTTTATATACTCTTATAAAACTGCCTTAAATTGATTATTTGAATTATTTAAAATTGAATGAAATTTGATCAGAATGAAAAAATATTTTTTTTGGGATGAAATAAGTTGAAGGATTAAAATTAAATTAAAACCTTTTTTAAAAACTCTGTTTCCAGATAAATGATTTTTAAAATTAGATGGGATAAATTATGTGTCTTATTTATTTGCAAGATTTAAATATTTCAATTTAAATATTTAAGGAGTTCGATTTTACTGAAAATTAAGGAAGTAATATTGTCAGTTATTTAATTTTATAGATTCAAAAAAATAATAGTCGAAAGTCGTTTTCTTCTATTGCGCTCGCTAATATGATGAATTAGACGGAAATGATGAAAAGGGAAAGGCAGTGTGTTGATATATAATTCTATGAAATAGTAATAATGTGGACGCATAACGAATGTAACGCTTTATTATGTGCAGACATAATAATGTGAAGATATAATGAGATGCTGTGCACGGGAGAGCGCCATTGTATAAGATAAAAACTTAATTAAAGCAGCTTGCGCACAATTTTAATTATCATAAGGGTTATTACATACTCACATCGAGTACAAAGCATTTTAACTACAGGCGATGTTGCCCACAATATATTCAGGTTTATGTCACGCAAATATTATTACAGGTTGAAGAATGGGCGAATATAACGCAAAAATGCAAATATACCGTTAAATATAAAAGTTCATCAGTGTAATTTTTCACACGAGTCATTAAGTAAAGAGTAGGAATGGACAGATGGACAATGAATATACTGATTACGTGACCTGGTACGTGCGGAAATATACGTGAAATACATTCATTATATATCTGCTTCAGAGATTACAACACGGAAAGAACGATTTTGCTAAAAAAAAAGTCTAAAAATTGTAGCTAGGTGCAGATCTAAAAATAATTCTGTTGGACCATTAAAATAATAATTATGTAGGAAACTTATGACGAACAATGCTGCAAAAAAATTTTGATATTCTAGCAATCAGTTTAAACGTCCTACATAATTATTTTGATAATTCAATAAAATTATCAGATCTGTATCTAGCTAAATTTTTAGATACTTTAGCAAAATCCGTTCTCCCCGTGAAGCCTTTAAAAAATAATATAAATTTGGGGAATTTTCATCTAGCTCTTGTAGATTCTTATTTTTTACAATTTTTTACAATTTTTAACAGAAATATCAGAATTCATTTATTTACTTGATGCACGAGATAATTTTTCATTCGACATCTCGTTGCAATGCCTAACATTTGGCGGAACATTTCTCAAGGCGGAATAAAATAATTTTCCATCTTCGACGTAATTCTCGCACGGCAGTTCGAAGCTCGTTAATTAACGGGGCATGTGCGACACGCCGAATAGGGGGAGGAGGGGACGAAAAAGCCATTCAGGAGCATAACCGCCCTCGTAACACTTCGCAAGAAGCCCTTTACACGACGGTGTATTATACGCGCCGTCTTACATGTCGCCAAGACGCGAATAGCCCGCTTAACGCACGTTTGTTAATTAGCGCCGGAGCGGCGGAATATAACGTAAAAGCACTGTTCATCCCACGTGATATCACGCGCGTATCGGCGTGCAAAATCCATAACGCGCAGCGAGTTTACGAAGTTTCAGCAGGGCGGAAAACGTTTGTCTCGGATGCGCGATAGTTAACGATACGATTATGCGAGAGTCATGCGCGTGTATTTAAGCGAGATCGTCCAATACATTCTATTGTGTCCATTCGACGATTAGCATCGTCAAGTTTAGCGAGTTTCCACGGCTTTTTTATCATTCTTTCCTTCTCTCTCCCTCTCATCCCCCTTCCCTATTTTCTCTCTCTCTCTCTCTCTCTCTGCAGCACGGCTGCTGCGTGGCTGATCGGATTTCAAATTGCGCGTTTAAATTTCCGCTCCATGTGCTACGAAAAATGTCGACCGCTCGAAAACCTGTGCAACGAATAACTATGCGAATTTTCTATAGACGAGTATTATCAGCGAATGATCGATCGATTGCCGCGCGTTCCTCAGTATTCCTATTTTTCTGTTTCGCGATATCCTCTATCTACAACTTTACGTCAGATTTACGACCGCTGACGCTTGAAGCGACAAAATGCACATTAGCCGATCTAAATTGCGACACTAGCAGTTGGCGATGTCAGCCATTTCATGTCTGGCTGTGACGGATCGCTTGATTGTGAAGGATTAAGTTTGATTTCGGGGGGAAACTCACCATTCTCTGACACTAATACATATTGACGCGACAGTTCACGCATATGTATTCTAATTACATGCATACGTAACTGCATATAGTTTTTCTAATTAGTTTCTAATTTTAACTATTCTTTTTCTACGTAAACTTTGTCAACATAAAAAAATTTAATCCTTGACTAAATAAATTTAAATTAAATTTAAATTAAATTTAAGATTAATTTAAATTTATTTATATTGTAAAAGACATATTATTAAACCTTCTTCTTACATCTTTGATACAAAATCTTATATAAAGTGTATGAAAATCTATAATAACTTTTACATTATCTTAAAGCTTTAAAAAATAATTTATGTAATATCGTAATTTTTATTATTTAATAAAAGTATACATAAATTATAGTAAAAAATGACACTATAAAAAAGTTTCTATCATAAATTAAAAAAAAAATTTTTAATTGAAAGGAGAGGTAATGAAAATTGCGCAAAAATCAATTCTGGATAAAATATCATTGTTTTTCTAAATTCAAAAGTAAAGAAAATAATTCAGGAGATTATAACAGACATTCCATAGAATATAAAAATATATAATGCGAGAGTGCAGATTTTTAAAACACTATATTGATTTCTCAGCATACGAAAGAAGAAATATTATTAAACAAGACCTTGCATGTTGCATATGAATTGATTTTTTCATATATGAAAGCATTTGTTAGCACGTGATTCTTTTTATAAAAATACAATGCAGAAATGAAAATTGATCAATATTTCGGCAGCAGTGACGCATATATTGTGCGCTTATATTCCAAGCATATTGGTTTTCTGCGAGAAAATCAAAATATTCTCGAAATTTGTATATATAATATTTATATTATATCATAAAATATTATTTTTATCTTTTATTTACAATTATTTTTTACTCTGTAAAAGAAATTTATGCCAATATGTGAGTGCGGAAAGAGGCTAATGAAGGCAGCTCGAATAAAATTATAGAGTATACTTAAGCGGAAAACATCGCGATCCATTTCGTGGGAATATTGATTTTCAATTTTCACAGAATTGAAAATAAGAGATCATGGAGTGCGAGAGATCTTTGTTAGGAAATAGGTTTAAATCTATTATCCTTATATGAGGATTAAAATTTGAATTCTAGAATTCATATGCAGTTTTAAATAATATATCATATTCAAATAAAATCATCATATTTATATCAGATTGGATTACATTATAACATAAATTAACAAGTCGGCAATTGTTCGCGATAAACTGCATTACAAATTTAATAACGAAAGACTTTACATGAGATTAGTCATTTTTATTTTCCTTTTCAATGAGAGACAAGTGTAAACAAAAGAAAATCGCTTGAATAATCGAAATAATTCAGCGTGAATACTTATGGATTTAAACCCTGATCAATGGTTAATCGACGAACTAAAGCACGATGACAAACGAGATATCGCAAACTAACAGTCGAATGAGCATGTGTCACTTCGCCACTGAGGTTTTACTGAAAAATCCATAATGATCTGCGAGTACGGCACAAAGTTTGACGTGCACAAACTAGATCGTATGGGCGATACGCAGGCAGAGATGACTAATCAGCGTTTCCTGAACCATGCAGGGAATCACGGCGTATACGCTGTCGGCGAGCTCATTGATCCGTAGGCGAGACAGCACGGGAATCGAGGCTCATCGCGCCATAGCTCTGTAAACGACGGCGATGATGAAAAAATATATCGCTGATAGCCCCGTCGTTGGTGTCCGCGCGAACTTGAATCGGGACAAGCGCTTTGCACCTCTGAACCAGAAAATCCGATACGCGCCGATGTATACCCTCTCGCGCTAACGCGAAAAACTGCGCGCGGCTAAATGTATCAAAATTTGAGACTAGGAGAGAAAAACTACAATCGCCGCCGGCACCCGTCACAGTTTCCGCATATAAAAGTCGGATCACACGTTCCGCGCGCGCCGATTTTAATCTTCGGAAAATTGCTGCCCGCGCTCGCGATTGAGTGGTAATCCCCGATAACACTGTAACGGAGAAAGACCAACGGCTGCGGTATGAGAGGCATATTGGGCATAGCTTAACGAAATCCAGCAGCCCGAGCTCGCACAGACGAAGTACGCAGAATCGACAATTTAACGAGCCTGGATTCTAATCGTGAGTGCCACGATCACGCTGAAGTATCCCGAAGCTGTCATTTTTAATCCTTTTGTTGTCAGCCATAATATTGGTGTATTATTATCGCTACTAATTTTTTTTTTTTTACTAAGATACATGAAAAAAATATTTTGTTGCTGAAGTATTCAAAAATTTAGGTAGGTACAGATCTCAAAATAATTTTGGACTATCAAAATAATTATGTAGGAAATTCAAGCAAAAAGTTTTCTAGCAATCAGCTTGAACGTCCTAATAATTATTTTGATAGACCAACAAAATTATTTTCAGAACTGTATTTAGCTAAATTTTTAGGTACATCAGTAAAATCACTCTTTCCATATAAAACTCCGTAATAAAGGGTTTCTTTTACAGCTTTCGCTTTTTAGATTTTTATCAATTTTATATTTGGAACACGTACATTTTGAAAAAATGTTTTGTTAATGCATGTGGCACAGATTTTCCGATCAAATCAGAGAAGTAATTTTCTCGTAGTATCAAAATAATTATGTAGAACGCTCAAACTAGAATTTTTTGCAGCATTGCTCATTATTTTTAAAGCTCCAAGAAAATTATTTTCAGTATCTGTATCCAGCAAAGTTTTAGATCCCTCAGCAAAATCGTTATTTCCATGTAGAATCGTCGATTTTAATTTGTAATATCTTTTTTAAATAAACACAGTTAGACACGTTCTTCTCCATTAAAGTTTATAAACAATGACTTTTCGAATTATAAATTAATCTGATAAATTAAAATAACCATAAATTATATTATTAACATTATATTGAAAAATGTATTAAATCGTATTCTTGTAATATTCTTGTAAACATGAATAATAAAGTCCTTTTTTTCTGGAAAGAGCTTTAGAAGCCTATTTCCCAGTTTCGACGTAGTCACGTTCGGTTGCTTCTATATAACGGTCGTCCATATAGTTTTCGGGGGTGATACTGAGCTCTCAGCGAGCTTTTCGTCCTCGACGAGACCATTAGCTTGGCGTGATTTTAAACGATTGCGAGCGTTGAATGCGCGCGACGTTTCACGCTGCGACTTACGAGCCGCAGGACAAATACTACCTCAAATACGAATTGCGTGCCGTGGAAACGGGCGGCGACTGCCTCGCAGGTTCTAAAGGTCTTTTAATTACTCCTTCGCCCGGTGTCACGCGATCCATCGATCCGTAGCGAGTAAGTCACGTAACGGACGATGCGAGATAGAGAAAGAGAGAATGAGGGGAAGGAAGGAAAGGGAAAGAAAGACAAAGAAAGAAAAAGAGAAAGGGGATTGCAGGCAGAGAAAGAGGGAAACGACGCCGTTAAACTTTGGTGAGCCTCGACGGCCCCTACTATCGCTCGTCTCGTTTTACACGAGCGATCGCGCCGATGATTGGACACCGTTGTTTAGCGGGATACCATCCCGTTCCCGTCTTAACTGAAATCGTTCCGGAATCCACGTATCTTTCCCTCACGATGAGTCTATTCCCGTCGGACCGTTCGCTGCTGGAAAGATACCTTCGAGTGTCTCCGAACACGCCTCCTGGTACTCGTATACGAGCTACCCCATTTCTGCCTACTCAAATTCTAACGACGATGTTCCGAAAAAGAAGATACTCGTCGAATTTTTTCGTAATTTAAATTTGCTATCGTTTTTCTTGGCATAAAATGTTCTTTAATTAAACTTCTAGGCAAAATACTGATTAAATAAAGTTTGCACATCTGAAACTGTATATTGCATTTATGTTACCCGTAATGAATCAATATATTATTTATCCAACTTTATGTTTGCTTCATTTGTTATTTTATCTCCGTTATCTCGCTTAGATTGAGAATGCTCACTTGACTGTTGTCTATTTAATCCATACAATTTCACAAACATGATTTGACACAATTTTCCAGCGATGTTCTCTCAAAATACATATTTTGTGATATTTCTGCGACTCTGCTGCAATTTTACTTATTTCGATTCGCTGTACCATCTTATAGGATACGTGTACGTCTGTAGAATGAAATTTCGTTTTCCCGACGTCATTGCGGATTCTATCCGAAAAGATGCTGAGCTTTCGTTCGGCACAGAAAGCGCGAACGATTACGTGGCCTTCTGTTTTAACCAATATATATCGAGTCTCAATATTGCATCGTATACTTAAATATTTCAGAATCGGTGCCAACTGCTATGTCATTTAGTAGTGATTTCTGTTAACGCGATTTGAAAGTTTTGCTATTACACTGTTTTTCTTTTTCTCTTTCTCTTATTTTTCCCTTTCGTTTATTAATTCAACTTGATTTTCCTGATTTAGTTTCTAATTTTATCGATAAAGCACAAATACCTCATTGCAAACATTTTCTTTTGCCATTCTGATACAAGTTTCGAAAAGCGTTAATCTCAAAAATAAATTTATTTAATTACCTCTCTATTTATTTAATTCTTCCTCCCTCTTTTCCTTAATTTTCAAGATTAATATGTTCTCCATTATGTCATACACTGTTTAAAATTTTACAAGAGCAGTTAAAAAGGTCTAGTTCTTTCTGTTAATATTCACTGAGTATTATATTTTAAAATTGAGAAATCTGCACGTTGTCATTCTTGTTAGTGTATTTGTCAATTATTTTTGTAAACCCATAAAAGGATATTTAACCTACATACCAAAATATTTCAGAGCACGCCAATTGACCTATCATTAGCAGATATTTTTGTTAAATATTCGTGAAAGCTCTCAAATTTTCCTTCTCTGTCTCTTTCTTTTTTTATTTTTCATTTCTAGTTATTAACTCAATTTTATGTTATATTATCGATTGTGTCAAAACGAGATCATTTAACATCGCGCATTACGTGTTAATGTACAAGATTTTTTTCTCGTGGCAGACGTGACGTAGTAGAAACGCTTGTACGAGTATTTAATATTTCTAAGTTTGAATCTACTTTATTTAAGTCAAATTGTGCGCGCGCGTGACTTCTCGACGATTTTACATTATTCGAAAGATTTCAGATTATACAAAACTTTACAGCGCGAAAGGAGCTTTCATTTTTCTGCACGATCGGAAGTACCGGAGTTGCAGAATCCGTCGCGATGACGAATGCCGGACGGTTATCCGGCAGTCATTGAATAATCGATGAGACAAAGTGAAATCGACTCGACACACGAGTATCCACACATCTCTAGCCCGGAAATCCAGCGGAGGCTGGCTGCCCATGCATGAGACTAGCTGATATACACAATTTCCTTTCGCGGCGTTCCTCTCCGGAACGTCCCCGATATTCGATGAAAAGGTCCGCGACAAATGAGATTGCAAGACCGTCGTATCGTGAGAGAACGTTGTCGGGCCGCGAAAAACGGCGCACGTTCCGTCTCGCGACGTACCGGACCCTCGTCGATAATCGATTATCCCGAACGCGCGCGCGAGTGAGAAAAAGAGGGAGGAGAGAGAGCAGAGAGAGTTCTATCCATGAGCGAGTTAATGCGGGGGTAAGTTCGCCGATACAAAATAATCCGCGGTGACAAATGTCACGGTAAGACAGGTCTTGGTAGAGAGGCTCCGGTTCGACGGCCGTATAAATTTGTAGATTCCAGCGCCCGAGGGACGATCCTAGGAGATACCTACCTACCTACCTACCTATCTACTTACCTACGTTGTTCCGAATCGGCGATTCGCAAGACACATGGCCGGTTGTTAGCCTTCTAACGAGGCTTTAAGCCCCACCTGAGCGATGCCACTCGTTAACAACGAGCTACCGAGAGCTATAGTTACGCAAGGAACGATTTTAAATCTTTCCCTCGCGTTTTATCAAGAACGTGTCTTTACTTTTATCTACGATATACACGGCACTATGCCAAATGCGATACGAGCATAAATCGCAGTTTCTAATATTTAAATCACAACTTTTTTGCCAATCTCATTTTTTAAATTTTATTTTAATGAAATATTAGCATAACTGTCGGATATCTTTTTCTATTTAGGCTCAATTGTTAAAATTTATTGTTGTTATAATATTTAAAATTTAAAATATTTGTTTTAAATTTTATAAATTGCAGAAAACAAAAAGAGACAATATGTAATTTATAATACTTCGTAAACTACTTTAGTAACTTTCTTAACTTTGATTTCGCATTTTTCCCAAAATTTCTGTCTTTGGAAATCGAGTAGACTTGTAAGTCTTCAATTACTACACTTATCGTATCTAATGAATAAGTCGGCCTGATGTTTATATATCTCTGACTCGGCGGAGGGTTGTATTTTTCACGAATATCCGCGACGTTAATGTTGTAACGGTCGTTACTAACGCATCAGGGAATTACTTGGCATAGAGCAGCGTAACATTCGCTCGTTTCTTTCGAAGGAAACCAAATTCCACGACACGGATACTTTGAGAGACAGGAAATATGCAAATTGAGAAGGCAATAAAAAAAAAAAAAAAGGAAAGCACTCGTGACCTGCGCTCGTGAATATGGAAGGGCAAATTTGAAATGTTAAGGAACACATTCGTGAGGCGAATTTAAAGCATATAATATATCATAACGCATGCGTGTTTGTGTGTGTTTATTTTCCAAGTGCTTATGCGAACGCTTCGTAAAAGGCGCGTTTTCATTTATGAAGAAGCGAGATACTTTCGCTACCGGTCCGCGCAGGGTGGACCTCAAAGGAACGCAAATTCTTTCGAGCTTTTATCAATACGTGAGCCGAATATGTAACGTTAAGTGGTGTAATGGATATGTTTCTCAGCCTCTGAAGCTTGTTTGAAATCTCGCTTGTCTTTTGCGCTCCTCAAAATCGTTCGGAAATTATTATAGGAAACAAAAATTGCGTGTTATATGCGTTTTTATTACTGAGTCAGCACGTTATAGGTCTGGGACATTCATCACGCCCGCCTTTTTATCCCCGACCATTTGACCCCTCGTGATATCTACTCGCTTCTTTCTTCATTCTTCCCTAACTCCACAAACGAACGCTCACTCGGATATATTACGCTCATCGTAACCCGTTGCGTCCGAGGGTCCACTTCCTTCCTGCGGGTCGATACAAAAACGCGCGCGAGACAAGAAGGCGCAAACGCACGGGAAAAAGTGGCGACGAAAATAGGAAACGCCTCAATCGAATAAATTAAAATGCACTTCTCTTTCGGCCGCGAAATGAATACGGTTCCCGCGTGCGAATCACGCGGATAAAGTCGTTGAGTCATCAAGTTCGAGTCGAAGCGTCGAGGAACTATTTCCTCATCACGATCGTCGAATCTTTTCGCCAAACACGCTTTAAGATTCTGAAAGGTATTATGTCGTTCTCTGGAAGCCCTCGGATTCCGACATCCGCGGGCAGTTAGATCCACGGCTCGTTGCGTTCTAGCATTCCGATATCTTTCCTTCCGGTTCTACCGCGGGGCAGGGGGGATGATCGAGACTTGGGAACGATCCTCGCCGCCGTCATGCCACGTCCGGGATGGTTTCCGGTGTTTGGCATCGGTATGCAATAAACAGTGGTCGGCGGATACCGAAGAGTCGCCGAACTATTCGCACAATGCCAACGTAAGCCGTTGGCGTGGAGAAGTCGGTCCGAATCGCGGACGTTCGATGTTCGTGGCGGAGATCGACGGTCGTCACGTGACGTCGTACGTTCTTCCGGAAGCTCCGTCATTCGAGTCTTCTCTCTCCCCGATAAAACGGGGACACGCTGGACAAGCCGACGATCGCAGGTATTTAGAGAATGCATTTTTAGTTGCAGGGAACACTCTTTATCAACTCTGTCACGGAAAGTGTTATTTTCAATCGTGCACAAATCAATGTTACGTATTCAGTGAATATAAATAAATTTTTTTTTTTATAGAAAAACAACTTTTACACTTAAATTTAGAAGAATCAACGACGTTATGATTTTTATTACTCGACGAGACGAATTTGTCAGAGACTTCGACGATTTCAAAGATTATGACTTAGGAAAGCTATAAAAAAATTATATCTTTTCTTCACATTTCCCATAAAAGTGTAAAAATTGATTATAAACTTTACAAGAAACATCTGCGCACTCTCGTTTCCCGGCAGTCGTACAATATTTCGTAAATGGTTGTAATCGGTTTAGCTGTCTAGTCACTATGTAGGATTTACATACATACGCATACACATGATTTTTAGATCCTTTCGTGGAAACGTGGAGGTCGGAAAGGATTTTTTGATATCTCAAAATGTACTTTGTAAATATTCGCCCGTCACATTTTCCGCGAATGCAAACGCGAACGCGAAATGCAATCCCCTTTGGATGTGTCTAGAAATGAGGAAAAACATCGAAGATATCCGGGAGCCGTAAAGTCCGTTACACGCGAGTGTGGACGAAGTAATTGTACAGAAAGCACGGGTGGAGTTAATAAGTTATGAATTTTCGCATAACTCGATTGGACCGGGTCAGTTAATGCATTTGCATTAACGCGACTGTAGAGAAATTCGCTTGTAACACAGTTATTTCGGTATTCAAAGTGGTCATTAAAGATTCATCCGCGTGGATTTATTATCAGCATTATGTAATCACCGCAAATAATCACGTTAATTTTCCGCGACACGGTCGCGCTTATTGGCCGTTATTTCGAATCTTATCGTTTGCCATTGCGAACATGTCATAATCCGGTCTATAACGATACGGAGCCGCAAATAAAGTTCCCGCATTTTCGCTCCCTTCCACATTGATCGGATTATCGCGGGAAACCGAAGAAAGCTGATCGTTAAAAATGCTGCCGAATCCGGCGCGCGGCGTACGGGCCGCGGAATTTTTCATGCTCGCGCGCGCAAAAAGTGGACATTAATCCCGCCGCGATAAACAACTTGGGACCGGGGTGAGAGAAAGAGAGAGAGAGAAAGGGGTGAAAAACCAGCGCTCAGGATACGCTGCGGGACACACGGCGGACACGGCCATGTTGCGGCCGAGCTCGTCTATCGTCGACGCGATACTCGCCGCGACGAGCGAGCGAGCGAGCGAACGGGCGAAACTCGACTCGACGCGACGCGACGCGATGCGACGCTGATTTATCATGCCTCGACGTACGACGTAGACGGATCGAGGACGCTCCGGGATAAAACGGATCGCCGGCAATTGGCGGTGGCAGTTCGTGAGTTGTCGCGCGACCGCGCGACACACCGCGTTGTTTACGCTTCTCTTTCTTCCTTCCTTTCTCTCTTGCGTTATTTTTCCCGGGAGACAAATAAAACTTGGTTAATAAATAAATGCATAACTATATATAGAGAGCGCGAGCGGAGCGAGCGACGCGTCGCAAGCGCGCGCCGGACAATTTATTTCCTGGTCTCACTCGGTATTAACTGCCCGCCGAGTTTTCCACCATCGTCGAATGCGTTTCTCCTTCGCGTACTGACTTGCTCGAGGAAAGTAATTAACTACGCGAACGCAAGAAGAAAGACTATTTCAATAGAATATTTTTGCTTCCTATGCTCTGGGATATTTCAATGGTAAAAAGCAGATGTACAGGAACGTGATACGACCGAAAAAGGAGTGATTATGCGTATAAAAATAGTTGGGATAGCGATGATAACGTATTTTATCTATGGACCGTCGATTCCGAAAAAAATCGTGATTTCGACGAAAAATTTATTGAACGTGCAAATAGGTTGAGTATGATTTGGCTAACGTTTCGATTTCACACTCATTATTTCCAAAATGTTCTAATATTATTATTTGCAAATATTGATACGAATTGATTTCTATTTTATTTAATTCAACTTTTAATTTTTTGTTGAGTCAGCGCAATGATAGCAAGAAAATAAAAAAAATAGAGATACCGCTTGTGGAATTTGCATAGCAATATCTTTACAAGTAGAAGTTATATGGAAAACTTTCTAATCATTCAAATAAACGAATGCAAAAAGTAGAACAAGCATTAACTGAGTGTATTATAGTTTTTGTTTTAACGATATAACAAAAGATAAACAACCACATCGAAACGTTGTAAATTATCTATTTTATAGTAAATGTTTTTAATTTATTTAATTTATATATTCTTTCAAATAACTAATAATAACATAGACTCATATGGGCAATCTTTATTAATTTTGATTTATTCTTGATGCCATTTAATCTTATTTATTTTTTTATATATTTTAAAAGATAAACAATTTGAAAAAATCTGTTATATTATTTTCACGCATGCTATCATTATGTTTAGAAAGTTTACACAATTAGAAATAACAGGCATAAATATGATGGTCAAATATCCGAACGTGTTTCGAAACTCGATTTACTTGAAGGTAAACATTCTTACAGAAAATACTATAACATTTTTTTTTATTTATCGATTGTATCACAAAACAGAAGTTGCTTTGCATAATAATCTAGTATCAAAAAGTATTCTTTCTCACTAGAGGAAGTAAGCAATAATGAGGATAGTAGTACAAATAAAAATTTCAACGATAACCTTAAAGAAAATTATTAAATAATGTCGACATTAATGCGTGATACTTTGAATGAACAAAAATATCAATTATCTTCAATCCATAAAATTATATATATATTTATACACAATATACATTATGTAATACCGTACATTGTATGTAATAATAAAATAAAATATCGATTTTCTCAAAATTCGGGCATCCCCATTTACTCCTCGCATGCGCTCGAATTAACCTCGCATCCCTCACCTTTGCTTTTCCGACGCGGTTGCCGCTGCGCCTCGATATCGAATAAAATATCGATGGCGTTATCCCGGTCGGTCGGTGACGATGCTCAACCGCATTGACTTATTGCGCTTCGACGCGGACGTGGACGTATCGGGCTTATACGTCGTGAGGTCGCGACAGCGCAAAGCGCATTGTCGAAATTGTCGATTGTAGGGGTGGCAGGCTTCCCGGCCGCGCTATCTGTGTGCTCTCGCTGCTCATTTGCGTGGCCGACCGACCGAAAGCGGTTAACGGATAAATTCCGACCAAGGCCCGCGGCCTCGCCTCGTATCGACAACATCGCTCGTTGTGATGTCGATCTATCGTAAGTCCATCAGCGATAAATTTTTCAGAGGGTTATAACGTGCACCACACACCGCGTACACACACGCGCGCGCTTCTTGACGCGCGAAAAAAGATTGCTTTCACGGGAACAGTGTAAGGCAAAATATCACTCGCTTTTTGTGAAAATTCGTTTAAGAAGACTGACATGTGAAAAACAAATCAGAGTTGAAGTCAGATTTGTATAAACAAAAATAAATTCGATGTTTTCTTATCTTTTGTAGCGTGATGAATAGTTTACGCGATTCCTCAATTTTCGAAGGGAATAACAGTGTGCGTAAACAAGTCTTTATAAACAATGCGCATGAGTGCAAAAAAATTTACTTTGTTTATTAATATGATCTATAAAAATAACCTGACGTACATTTTTGTTTCATCATGGTCACTATAGTTAACATTTAATACCGACGATATTGAATTAAAAACTAGATTGAATTCATGTCTACGTACACAAATTGAGGAAATTTACATTTCTGTAAAATATTTAATTGATTCCGTGTCACAATTTACATCAAGTTATTAATTTTTTATATTTATTTTACTTGATAATAATGTGTTAAATTTTACATCGACTTAAATAACGATTGCGTTATAGAGAGAGAATCACATTTTTTATTTTTTTATTTTTTTAAAAAGCACTTCCATCGAAGTTACGACGAAACGTACATACATCACGGGATTTCAGTTTTGGAAAATGCAGATGAAAACTAAAAAATGTATTTCGCAGGCAATTACAGAAGGATCAATAACCAATCTTGGTGATGGCAGATGAGTATAATCGTTTAATGTGTGTCGTACAATTTCGTTTGTAGTCGGTACTCAGTCTTCCGTTATTACCGTGTAAGACTCAAGATCGTATCACAATAACATGCTCTATTGTTCAAGAAGTATAAAACGAGATCGTTAGTTTCTCCTTATCTAAGGATTAACCAAGATGGAAGAGGTGCGATCAACTTTAATCGTCCCGATCGGCTTCACTCCATTTTACGATAATCGCGGAGAGATGTAACGAACAAATTAGGCACAGATACGCACGTTCTCGAAGTTGCGAAATCAGGGTTTCATCGCGGGAGATATTGGCTCGGCGAGAGTGCCGACGACGGGCGATTCGGAGTAACGTCTTCGACACGAAAAATGTTTCAGAGAATAATTCCGTCTGTTCGCCCACGGCGAACCGCGGAACGTGAGCGCGGTGGAGAAGCGCGGCAATCGTCAGTCTGCGGCGATATCCGCCGACGCTGACTTATCACGCTTCGACGGACGACGTAGACGAATCGGGGTTGCACGTACCGAGGGCGTACGCTGTAAGGTCGCGACGTGATAAAACGGATCGCTGAAATAGTAAAAGCCAGCCCGCTCGAGACAACTTATCGCAACAAACTGTCGCGTATTTATTTACATCCCGCGTTTCACGGGGTTCTACAGCATCAGTTGATCTATGCGAGCTCATGTCAACCGTGAACCTCCGGCTCACGTTTGACTGTGGATGCCTACTTAAGCACGCACTCCGCTACATTAAGTGCGATTACTTTTTTATACGAGCCACTTTCAGCAGCAGAAGTAGAACTTCTGTAATGTTTCACGGTGTGAAAGCTTTCATTTGTATTGGGCGTCACAGCATCGCAGCATTTTTTTCAGCTGTTTCTTATTCCAAAAATTATTGCACATACCTTTTTGTCAAATATAATTATATTATTCTTATATAGTAACATAATATATAATTATATATATAATATATAATATATATTCTTTATTTTCTTTATATCTCAATCGATTCATTTCATTATTTTGTGTATAATTAATAATTTTTTGTCTCACTATTAATTCATCGAAAAATGGACATTTTTTATCAGAAAACATCAAAATAAAATATTATTTATAAATTATAATTAAGACTTTATTATTTATTTATATTAATTTAATTTATGTTAATATTTTTATATGCAGAATGATTAAAGTAACCGAATTATATAAAAAATTAATTGTATTTAAAAATATTGATGACTGTTGATGTCTTATAAAAAAATCTAAAATTGTTGTATAAAACATTTATTTTCTAAAATAAAACAGTTCAAAGAATATTAAAATGGATTGATGTGTATTGAAAGTCTATATACGTACATTATGTCATATTAAATTATTTACTCGTTTCAGTTTTCCTTTAAAAAAAAATTCTTAATATTATTTGCATTATACATTTAATATTTTCGCAAATAAAATTTACAGACGTGTTGCACACGCTCGATCGTAATATCAAAATGAATTGTAAAAAATCATGCAAAAACAATCTAATAATCTGCTCTCTCGATTGACTAAATCAAGTTTCTACAGTACAGCGATATATTATCGAAATTAGCGAATTAATAAGCTCGCGCGTTCGGAAGAGAGGGTAAAAGGGGTGTGACTCATCCTCATCGTCGCTTGCACGAACGGGTTAGCGCGATGCTGAAGAACGATGCTGCCAGCAGAGGCACTTTGTTCTTCTCGCGACTCATTCTCCCGCGTGTCGGTGTGCCCCACGTTTGTCACGAAAACAGCCGTGAAATGTATGCGCCCCCATTCACCAGGCGACAGTACCCCGACGGAGTTCCTTAGTCATTTCTCCCGGTCGGCGCGTAGAGGGCCCGACAGCTTCTCTCCTCCTCTCCATCCCTTCATGTTCCGGCGCGGAAGGGATACGCGCTTGGCATAACGCGAAATACCTCTTTCGCTGCTGCTAAAATATTAACTCCATTACGCGGCGACACGACGCCGCTCTACTCGTTCGACCGAAAGCGCTCACCATTTCGCGAGAAACAAAAACGGCGCCAGGTTGGATGTTGAACGCATAAGGATTTGTTCCGCGTGTCGTACCTTCGCGACGGTTTCTACGACGAATTCAAAGACCGATTAGTGAATACGTAATAATGCAACCGGCTAAGTGTAAATATTTGGCGCTTGAATGTATCTTTCACTTCTCAAATTAAATGAAGATAATTATATTTAATATTAATGTTTTTGAAGTAATTTTATAAACATTTTTTAAACATTTTTATAAGCTTTGCAGAAAATGACTTTTAAACGTTAGAAAAATGTTTTCTTAAAGATTTGACAAAACACTTTTACAACATTTGAAAAAACGTTTTCTGCCAAATGAAATTATCATATAAACAAAGGTTATTATGCGAC
Organism: Cephalotes varians; assembly: GCA_037157785.1. Classification (NCBI taxonomy): domain Eukaryota; kingdom Metazoa; phylum Arthropoda; class Insecta; order Hymenoptera; family Formicidae; genus Cephalotes; species Cephalotes varians. The sequence goes on from JANQDE010000003.1 coordinate 3,452,848, forward strand.
AGTCACAAATCACTGTTGAAAGTTGAACAATCACAGGTTTGAAATTATCGCGATATCGAAGGTATATCGTCATATGCTGTGATAAACAATTTAAGGAGACTGTTGATCGATATCATACAATGTGTTTATAATTCATTGTATCCGCGCATTGTTGCGCACAATTACTTTGACACAATTGGAATTGTCAAGTCTTTTGGTAAGATTTATTAATTGCAAGTGTTGGAATTTTATGTTCATTTTTAATTTAGTATCCATTAAATTTTTCGTAGAAGCTCTTTGAAGAGGGTTACATTTTTAATGTTAATACTAGATTCTTTGAATTTTTTGTAACTAAAATGTACATGCTTTTTATCGAGATTTTCATCAATCCAATATTCTGCAGTTATTGCTCTATAAAAAAATTCAAACAAAAGGAATAATTGTTCATTGCGATTTCATTGTTACGATTAATACAATTTTAATCTTAAAATGCTATATTATGTAAAATATTATAAAACTTTGTTACGTAAAAAATTGTGTAAAAAATGAATAATTTGTGAATTAATTGTATTCGCTATAATATAATTACAATATTTATTTCACTCAAAATTAAATATATTAAAACAATCAACTTTTAAAAAGGAATTTGTGGTGAAGATTAGGATTAATAATATTTTCATGATCAAATATTGTTGATTCTATTGTTTCACAAGAAGATTATAAGTTAAGCCTTCAAGAATGAGATCTGAGACAATCTGTCTAGATGAATCAATCATTTATTTTTAATTTCAGAATTGTAGTCAGGTATCTGGAAAAATTCTTATAATTCTTTCAATTAGAAATTAGAAATTTATAATTTAAAAATTATATAAATTTATAATTATATAAATTTTTTTAACAATATAAAAATATTTTTAATTTTAACATTTTCCATATTAATTTTGCTATCTTGAATTTTAGTTTGTATAGTATTTTTGTATTGAACAAATACAGAGAACCTTTAAGTTTGAATAAATGATTGAAAAATGTACACACACACTCACAATAAATTGTTCGTCAATAATTTATAATTTCTTCAAAAGGTAACAAATCTGTTATTTAAGCATAAAGATTTTATGAACCATTAAATTTGTACAATAAATTTCTTTTGAGGGAAACTGAAATCCTTTTTTAATAATACATTAATTTTGAATGGAAAATTTTTTCAATACATCATAGCTGATACAGTATAACGTACTTTAAAATATCCTTTTTTACAATTTTATGTTTAAATATTTTAAAATTATAATGTAATGAAATGTTCCGAAAATAAAAGCTGTATATTCATTATAAAAAAATTATTGAAGGAACCAGAGAACGATTATTTCTTTTTTTATAGATTTAAGAAAAATTTAAAATGTTTTTTAAAAATGTTTTTTTTTTGTTATACTGTCTTTGTCATCGTTGAAAGGACTGGCTTGTAAAAACGCTTTCTAATGACGAACATGCTATTTTAACAGAGTTTAATCAGTAATTAATATCTTTTTAAAATCAGCATTTTTATAATCTTCCGCATTCGTGTGAATGGCGACGCGGAATTTACTCGTTCGCCGGAAAAGTTTTGGCGATCTCCACGTCAGGTTCTGCGAGGCATTCGTGCGGATGGTTGGAGGCAATCGCCATTATCATGATTAAAATAAGAAACGATACTGACGGAATCGTAGTGTCGCATCACGCTGCTCCGCATCGTTGACCCTCCTCGAATCGAGAAAACTCAGGGGAGACAGACGAAACTAATTTAAAACATGAGCCAATCTCTCGCCAGAGATGATTATTGATACGCGCTCTTTCAAAGAGAGTGAATTAAAATCAATTAAGAAAATACCTCAAATGATAAATAGAGCCTCAAAGTTAAAGTAAAACTTGGAATTGCTTGTATCTTTTTAACAGTTAACAGTTTAATATTTAGACTTATAAATAAATCTAAATTTTTTTACCTAGCTATCTATTTTAAAAGAATTAAGTCAACAAGTTGAAAAATCAAATTGAAAACTTTTTTAAAAAATTGCATGCAAGTGTGAGCATTTTTAATGTAGCAAACTTATAGTAATTAATTATCTTTATACGACATTTTATATAAAATATTAAAACTTATTAAAATTATTAACTTTTGAAAATAACATATAAAATGGACAAAATTATATCTCTAATTGCAGTAAAATTGTTTTTAAATAAAAGTGTATATATATATTTTTTTCTTTTTTATTATAAATACCTTGCGATTAATTTAATTTGATGAATTATATATATAAAATGGTGATTAATAATATTAATAAAATGTTAATTCCTTGTGGGAATATTCACCATCATGACATTGTTTTAGAATATGCTTTGATCTTACGTTATTTTTTTATAATATAGAATGTAATGACATTAAGCTTCATGAAAATGATACTTAAAATTTGACGCAACATGTCCGCGCGCGCGCATATTCTGTTGTCTCACAGGAATAGGGTATTGTGGCGAAAATTTTGCAGGAATTCGAAGCCATATTGCAAGCTCCGCATAAAGACTTCACGTCTTCCGATATCTATCTCCATACTAAAGGCGCAACGGAGACGGTGTAGAGTTACTTTGTACGAAGGAACCTATCGGAGATATTGAAAACGCCAAAGCCTCGGATTCTCGTTGCAAGACGACGATGACGACGACGACGCGTTTCTTACGGAGCGGGAATCGATCGAATGTAATATTTTTTGGTTGTTATTGGTAACCAGAGCGGTTCCCAGTATGGCCATCCGAGCCCGTCCACAAAAAGCGAACCGTCTGATAGCCTCGGGCTTGTAAATTCGCGAGGCAGAAATGCGAGATTCCTGTTTAACCGCGCAACCGCGTTGCTATACGCTGTTAAATTCATAAACTCAAATTATACTCAATTTGAATCATTTTTAATCATTCTTGTAGGTCACCTACACTGCTCCTTGATATGTCGTTGATTTAACTAAAACGATAGAGCTAAATAATTTAACTCACAAATGTATTAAATTTGACTCAAATTTAGTTTATTATTTACTAAATGCACACATTAATATGGACTTTGTTTACTTTGAAACTAATTCAACTATAAAACTGAGTTGATTAAATGTGATTGTTTTTTTAATCACATGTTTTGTATTAAAATAATACATTTTGACACACACGGAAGTTAAAAATAAAATGTTATTTAATTCAAGGAATCAGTTTAAATTTGCTCCTTTAATATTTAACAGTGTATTATATTATAATTGCGCGATGCACATATTCGCTCACAGTATTGTTCCTTATGGCTTGACAAACTGCGACAAGTGCGCGACTGATAAATTCGTTTCTTCGACAGGGACATCGGCTTGAGCTCTATTCTCTCGCACATATATTCTCTTCGTCGTGTTAAATTTATTTAACGTTATTTATTGTAATACGAAAGAGAGAGAGAGAGAGAGAGATTTTTGCAGAAAGATTTATAGTTGCAACGCCATACTACATGATCACTCGAGGCGTGAACAAAAATAGAGTCTTACTTCATTTTTTTTTATTATTCAACGTGAATTATCTTTGTGGATATACTGGTAATTCACGCCTCTTTCGCTTTGAATGATTCATCCGGGGGACGGTCATCAAGAGTGAACATTGACTTTTATAGGATAACGTAAAGGCACAAGGCGGGCTTTAAGCCGAGTTAATTAACGCATTATAGCGGATATGCCGTAAGCCGGTGCGCGGCTTTTTTGCAGACCGCGGAGTAAAACGTGTGCTCGTGTTGGTATAACGCCTTGAGACACTAAGAAAAACCGTATGATAATTAATCACTAAACTATTAATTATATCCTGCAAATATTTTGCAGCTGAATATATCAAATGATTTCAAATAATATCAAGAAAAGAGATAAAAGAAGAAAATAATATAATTATTTAAATCGTCGCGAAGATAGAAATGATTTTTTTGATAAATTGTCAGCAGAAAAAATTTAATATCGCTATATAATTTTATAAAATAGATATTATATAAAATAGATATTTTCCCTCTTCATATTTACAGTTATAAAAAGTATCTCGAGGCTATTAAACATAATTCAATACCATTAGGAGCGCTTATTATTCAACATTAGATATGCACCTTAGTTTTATTAACGAAGGGACTCGACATACCCCCATTAGTGGTGAAATACACAAAATAATTCTTTTCAAGTTACAATCCTATCGTATCCTGTATTCATCGAAATGTAAATGCGAGATCCCTGTTCCAACTTCGAACGTGATGACAATTACAGCCATTACTCGCGCGCCCCGATATCATTCTTCGTGTTTCCGTGAAAATGCGACAGGAATAACAAAAGCCGATCATAAAGCTGTCTACTCCAAAAGAGGAAGAACGATCGGCCGTTGGCGGCCAGGGGGGGATTAAGCTTCGACGCGCGTACGCATGGCTCCGGCGCGATGTAGGGGGTGCGGAGGGATGTGAAGGGCGGACGCTCTGTACGTGCGTATGTAATACACAGCTTCGCCGAGATACGTACTAGATGCTACTTTATATTCTACAACCAAGCGAACGGTCGATAGCCCGTATATACCGGGCGTTAACACGATAACTTGCCGGCCAGCATCCGACGTCGAATGACGTCCCCAGATTATTGGAGATTCCGTTATATAATGAGTTTGCGTATAGACAGGCCGTCTCGGTGGTGACCGGGAGATCCCGCGGTGTGGTCCGCGAACTTTTGCCAAGTTACCGGTAAGTAATCCTCGCAAATTAATTACCGGTCTTACTCCCGTCTCCAGTCCCTGTAATCTTGCGACGGAATTCAAGTTTTAAATTAAATTTGGTCCATCGTCCTTTTTGCCGTCATTCCTCACTTTCCTCGTCGTCATCGATATTTATATCGCGGTTTGATAAGGCGGTTACGTATCGCAGACAAAAGAGCGAAAGAGGATAAACTTGCAGTTTTCAATTTTTTGGAAGAACGAAGATCTTATTTAAGTGAAACGTTTCGTGTTTCGAAACGGGATTATATTGAACAATTTGTTATTAGTATTTAATGTTATTAACATTTTAACTCAGCCGACATTCGTGTCGGCTTCACGGTTCAGATAGAATGTTTAGTATTATTTTAAGGACACAACCTCTCAGTGTGTCAAGATAAACCTATTTAACATAAACAGTCATGATTATCATAAGTCCCACTGCCGAAGTAAACTTAGTTAACATAAAGTAAACACAAGATTAACATAATTCATAAGATATAAATAAGACGGTTTGAATACTAAAACTGCTTGAAACTAAAACTGCTTGCAAAATATTGACTTTCAAAATATAAAATTCTTATTGATATGCTCAATACATCAAACCAAGAAATGTTTTAGAACAGATTTCCTTAATGAAGATATTCATCTGCAATTTTCGAACAATTAACGGAAAGTGGAAAATTTATAGTAAACTAAATTTTAAAAAGAAAAACTTAGATAATAATGCTATATATTCTTCAGTTAATCTCGAATAAACATCATTTTAATAGAATTTTTACTTGAAACTCATTTTGTTAAAGGGATACACGGTTTTATCTTATTTGAGGAAGAGATATAGCACGCGTGCGTGCTCGTCCGTAATTAAATGGATTTTGAGCGCGATAGTTTAGGTTTAAAAGTTGCGGACCGGCGTTACGCGAACAACGTCGTCGCCATGTACCTGTTTTGCGTAGCTTTGATAGCTTCATACCTCCGCTGACAAGGTTCAATGACGTTCGCCAGCCGAATGACTGCTCGTGCACTCCACCCGCGGAAATGCCGTTGTGTGTAGCGACGCGCATCACAACGGCGCTCGAGTGGGCTGGAAATATCCGTTTTTGTCCCGGTGTAACACACACGCGAGATTGCACGTGTCGCGTGGGGTCGACGCAATGTTTGTCGTGACGTTTAAACGCCGAGCCATCTCGCTCTCACGTCCGTTGCTCGTTATGCCCCGTCGATTGGTCATCGTTGCCATTTTAACGTAAGCGCGGGTATATATACCTCTATTGTGGGTATTAATTACCGCGGAAATCTTTTGCTTTTGTTCAATAATTAATGATTGAACGAGGGAATGAATGGAGCGCTAATCCAATATTTAACGCCGGATAACTCTCCCGCGCCCGATTAATCTCGCGGCTTCGTCGACACCGCCGGCTGAATATCCATGAATCAATCACGATCACGCGTGTATATCTGCAAGTGATAAAGAATTCCGCGATTCAATCCGGCAATTTCGGACCCACCGCGAAATTATAGTTTTTTCATGAGGCGGATATAGTTTGAAATTTATAGGCACGCAATAAATCTGGGCCATAATCTCGACGATATCGGGTGCGCACGTGCGCGCGGCCGTTTTGCTCGTGGAACGTATCTCTAATAAAAATCGCCTCCTCCGTCCCCGTCTTTCTCCCTTCCTCCTCCTCTCGCTCTTTTCCTCCTCCGTCAGAAGCGCCGTATTTATTTATCCGGCCGAGCGCGGATGATAACGACGTCGGCATTTCATTCATTGTTAGCGATGCCGGAACGCCACGCGGCGCTATGAAAACTACGTTATTTGTATGCCGCGAGCGACCGCCTTAACTACGACAATACTTTTCCGCCGCCGGCGCGACGTAACTCCCTGCGCGCTTCCAAAGGGAGCAGCGGGACGGAAGAAATATGGAAATGGCCGGGAATCAAGGATGGGTCACGGTCTCCCCAGCCTCCGAATTAGAAGAATTAAGTAAAGAGTCAAACTCTCTTATAAAAGGATTTCGCTGTCGAATGGAATCGAGAGAGCAAACGACTCGCGTGATCTGAATTACGATGCGTCGCGATTAAAGATGCAGATACTGATGACGTGATATGTCAACCTTGATATGTCAACAGCGTTGTTTACGACGCAATGGATATTGTGATCGATTGTGTAAACCGTCAATTTCTGACGATTTAAAATATATATATAAAATTATATTTTATATTTTAAAAAATGTATCTAAAATAATATCGTGATATAGTAGAATGTTTCTACTAATATTTTAAGACTAATAATACAAAAAGAAAATATTTTTTCTTTCTCTGATAAAAAGATAAATAAATAATGTAGAGTCCGTAATTAAAATCCGATAGTTATTTTGAATGTCCAGCTAGCCAGACATTTATAAATTATATAAAAGTTTTTTTATTACTTTTTTTAAAACTTTGCTGTTGAAAAAAATTTCAAAAATAGAAAAAGTAACATAATCGAATTGCTTCTAAAGACGCACACACACACAATATTCTTTTTTTAAAAAAATAATCTTGATATTTTATACATAACTTTCTCAGAGTAATCTAAAAATTATTTTAAATTATTGAACATAAAATGATGTTTTGATGATCTAATTAATAACTATTAAGACAAATTCGTGCGTACGGCACGAGATTATATAAATTTAAGAAGACATGTTTTGGACACCGCGTACATTTCAATATCGATAGCGCCCATCGTATCGGCGGTATCGTTGCAGCTCCAGATGCGCTCGGTAATTTCACGTGTACGGCTTGTATACGGAAAGTGGGCGAAAGATTTATGTCAATACAAACACACATTATAACTGTGTTTGCCAGCTTCGAGGCGCCTCGCGGCACACAGCTGCGTGCGTATGCAAAACCCACAGCGAGCACCATGTCACGTACGTGACACGGTGTACGCGCGCACATACAAATCGCGAACGAAGAGATTTTCCGATGTTCACGATACCGCGATTCTCCTCAGCAATGAACGATAAATTGCAATCGTGCAATACCCTCGAGAACATGCGACTTACTTTTTCCACATGCCTGCACGCATACCCCGCGCGATATGTACACAGGGTACGTTACGCAAATGATATCCGTACGAATGCGTAACGCATGATTGCGAGGGCAAGTGCGTGAGCGCGCAACCGCACGTGCTACACGTTTGTTAACTTGCGTAATTAACGGCGCACGCACATATGTTTGCGCGTAGTTCGAGCGTACTTACCGTGGAGGTATAATCGACGAGACCGAGAGGGCTGGCGTCGGCTAGCTTGAATATCCTGAATATCTTCGCCTGCCACCCCTTCTCTCCACGCTGGCAAACGGCTTGTCGCCGGGAAAACCGGGCTCTCATTACGCCAACAAAATTCTCACATTTTCCGCTAAATGTTCCCTTCGTGTTAATGAACGACTTATCTTCATATTTGCTGTCACCACGTGCACGAGTCCCGGAGCTCGTTTAGAGAGAAGTTGGGTTAGCCTGCTAACTGTAGCGGTCGCGGAATTAATTGAGACCTCTCCCCCGCTATATCTCGTTATACGAGTAAATTCTGAATTCTGGTAACTGCTCATCGGAGTCTGAAAACGAGCCGGGACGAGAGACGCGGCAGTCTGCGTTCAGCCGTATCCATGAGAAATAATATCTGGGAGCGTAATTGCTTTTTAAAAGCCCGCGCTCGTTCCGCGGATTCTGTCCTCGTAATTGTTAATGACTTTTTTAATGGCGGAGAATGCTGTTTTCAAATCGACCCGTAATCTCTCGCCATCTACGGTAATAATCTTTTAACGCGATCATATTCGCAATGCGGAAATATCCACGGCTTCGAAAGGAAAAATGAACTAATCCGAATCTAACGTGATTATTGGTGCGTAGAAAAATGTTATGTTCCAACGTTTTTTTTTTTTATATTTTGCATTGCGAATAATTTTGTATTGCGAGAAAAGTAATTTTTTTATTCAGAAATATATCTATCCCGTTTAATGACTTCTCGCAGAAATGCTCTCATCAGAAATGCTTTCTAATAGGATTATTAAGTGGTCTCGTTGAATATAGCAAGTTAAAGACATACTGTTACGTGTCACGATGTGAAAACTTGATCAAGATGAACTTATAATATAACGAGAAAACTGAGATCTTTCTCGAAATAACGGGAAAAATCGGAATGGTGGTGAATGTTGGATAAATAAGAGAACGTCCGTTACAAATCCATGAGTCCTTTATTAAGAAATACTGCATCGTTCCGACAATCGCGAAATGGTAGTACGAATATAATCTTTAAGCTATGAGAGCTTCGACGCAGCCTCCTTCTCGAGTCGTCGACTTTGCTCGGAGCGTTTTCCAGGGCAGTGTTCCGGAGTTTTGACATTGGATTACGAAAGCGGCGTAAAAGTCCCCTATGTTAAAACTTTAATTACATTTGAATTTAAGCACACCGCGGGGACGCCGGTACTTATTCGAGAATACGGCTAAGGGGACTTCCGTCGACCCTTTCGATCCGTTTTTACGTAACCCCTGCGCGGCGGCTCGCGCTTTACGCGGCGGTAAGGGAGGGCGTTGCAACCCCCGTATCCTTCGCGACCCGCGACGTTCGCCGCGCTGGGCGGGACGCCCACGTCGATCGGTGGTTTACGCTCGAGAGCTCACGAAACTTGCGAACGAAGACGAAAGGAATGGTTTCGACGCGATCCCTATTTTCTTTTTCCTTTTTTTTTTTGCAACGGCAGCCGCAGTCGCGACGAAGAAACGCGGCAAGTTATTTCCACTTGAACAACTTGCAACTTAAGACTGTAAATATTTGGATAATTGTTCAGGTATTGTAAGGAAGACTGCATCTCGGACTGATTACATTGACATATTGCTCATAATTCTTGATGTTTCTTGGTAGAGACATATAGGTAAATACATAGATTGTGTATAAAAAAAATATTAACGATTTAATATAAAAGAAATTTAACATTAATTAATTTTATATTAAATGGTACTAATTTTTTTCGCACACTCTATGTGCAAAATTTTATTATATGATTTTGGTATAAAGTCATTTAAATATGTGATATTGTTGAGAAAAAGGTACTCAATAATTTGTAAATCTATGTCATAATATAAAAACAATAAAAAAAGTAAAGAAAATCTTATTAATTAAACTAACAATCAGTTTAAGAAATTGAAAACTATTCTTTCTCAAAATAACTTCTTGTGATTTATATCCAGTTGGTTGATTTATAAAGAAGAATTATTAGCAAGTTTGTCGACTTATTAGCCAAGTAAATCCAATCTTCCCCTCATCATTCGGATATTTCGGATAAATACGCGATTCCAAATATCTACTTAAAAAGCGTCCAATTATGGAATTTTATATCATTTGTTCAAATAATTATATATTAAGAAACCAGTCATTTTTTAATTGCTTTAAAATTCTTAATTTGTTTTAGTAGTAGATTCTTGGTCAAATTTGAAATCTATATTTATTTACTTGAAAAGATTGGGGGGGAGAGAGAGAGAGAGAGAGAGAAAGAGAGAGAAAGAGAGAAAGGGAGAAAAGCCATGAATTATTTTTTATCGTATTCAAATATTATTTGAATTATTTCAATACACGAATTATCCTAATTACTCAAATTATCCGATTTATCCGAATTGTCCAAATTACTGGAATTATTCGAATAATCGTATTATTCGAATTATTCGGATATCTCAATTTCAAAGCTGAATAGTGGTGGCGTCCGAGCATTCTGGATATTTGTTAAATATCCCATCCGGAATTCAAATTTTACAGCCTCACTTGTAAACGCATACGGGCGAACACACGCAACACCAAACACGACGGAACGAGAGCGCCTGAACAATTTCGGTGGCGCGACAAGGAGAAGACGGAGACACGACAGAGACATAGACAAAGTAGATGACACACTGGCGGCATAATGCCGTATCGCTAGACGCGTTCGCCTTAACTCGTGGACCGCTCCTAGATCAATCCGATCCGTGGCCGATCGATAGTGCGTCTCGATCGGATTCTGCCAGAGAAAAGACGCGGACCGTCGTTGTGGACGGCCGACGCGGGTCGTAGCCCGCGCTATCGGGAGTCCTCTCGTCTCGCTCATTCTACCGGTCGTTCAGAACCTCAGCACAAATCAGCAGGACTAGCAGATGCAATGCGAAGTAGAGACGTACGGTGAAGTGTCCCGTGGACGCCAGGGCATAAGCGTACGACGAGTAGCACTCCCTGTGAGCGTAACACACATGCAAACACAGAATTATCTTCCATGAACATAGAAAGTTTTGACAATTTGTCAAGATCATTTTAAGAAAAACAAATTACTTTGGATTAGACTGTTAGAAATTTTTACAATTGGTATAAAAATATATAAAATACCTAACATTCTTATCATAATTATTCGATCTTATAACTATCATTGCCCTTTACCTTAGTTTATTCTAAATTAAAATAATGGTGCGATAAAAGAAAAATAACATTCAATATTTTTCCAATTCTTTTGTCACAATTTTTTCGATAAATTTCTTTTATCCTTTCAAATGTATATATTCACAAAGTTGAGTCCAAGTTTCGTTTCTCTGCCGAATCTTGCAAAAATCAGGTAATTTCACGATCTAACTCCGACAAACTAACTAACTGACTCGGAACATACATTAATCATTTGATATTTACATTTCTGTTATTTTCTCACGCGATAGGTCAAATCAAAATTAATTCGAGAAAAAAAAGAAGATATTTTTTATTCTGTTAATAATATATTTCTCCATCGCCATTTTGCCCGATGCATAATGCATACTCCTCGCTTCGAGTGTACGTTAGAGAAGTTTCTTTAAAAATCTGTCTGGCGTGTATGTTCCTATTATTTTTGCAGCAGAAGCAGTCAGTCGTAAGATGTTACAACATTACTGGCTAATACGAAATTGCTTCCAACTTCGAAACATTACCGCGCTGAAGCCACCTCGCCGAGAATTCTCTGAAATCTTCGGATTCTTTGAGACTCTTCCAAGACTTTGCAAGATTACATGACGCTTTCAAGCTACGGGAGCTTTCACGGTGCTTAATTTACGAAAACGTCTCGCGCCGCTTTGCGAATATTGAAAAGTGCAGTAATCCCTCTCTATCCGTCTTTCCATTTATCCATCTTCGCTCCGACATTTATCTAGCCCGTTACGTGTATTACTGACTCTTGTTCCACTTTGAAATTTCAAACGGTCGAGACAACCCTTTCGAGGTAAAACCTTTATCTTCTCCACTGTTTTAATATGTCAGGCTTTTAACATACTTCGGAGAATGGAAAAGTATCGATCGTTAGTAATATATGTATAAAGAAAGTTTATATTATATATAATTTGGCCTATAATATACTTACACATTTTGTGTCAATATGACTTTTGAATATTTTAATAAACGATAAATTGTTAACTTACAGTCATCGCCAATTTTCTGTTTAAGTTTATAATTATTAATACTAAAAAATATTTAAATTACATAAATATTGCATAATTAATCTAAAGCGAATAGCTTTCATTGTCAAAAATTTCTAAACTTCCTTCGCTTTTCTATCGTAATAATATTATTTCATTTAGATGACATAATACGCGCGATATGTTTTGCTACAGAGTACTCTGATCTAATCGGTATTCGCTTCACGTATACGTAACCAATTAACGACGAACATCGAGAGACTATACTCTCAATGGATTCCAAGTTTCACGAGGCGTCACTTGGATGATTGCACATTGCTGCGTTTTCGGAATAGCGGAAAGCAATTGAATTAAATTTTCGCACGTGAAAACTTATAATTTAAAATTTATAACGATAATTATCAAAATATTGGATTTAATTGGCTGTTAAAATTAACCAAGATATATTAGATAAAAAATAAAACTGATTCACTTGAAAAACATTCTCGTTAAACGCGCGAAGAATTTATAAAACTCTCAATTTTGTTTTCTGAGAGAAATTTAATATCTTTCTCGAAGTAAGTTTAAAATAAGCTTGTCGATATATTACGAATTTATTTTCGTGATAATGCAATTTTCTCGGCATATACTGCACGATCAGACTTGAAATTTTACTTACATCTAAACGGTAGATCGAAGTAAATTCTATCGTAGTCCCTATGCTCACGAAATTGCAGTTACTCGCAAAAATGATAAAGTGTATTTTAAACATTTTATAAAAGTTTTTATAATATAATCAAATAGTGGAGAAATTAGAAAGCTGACATGTACAAAACAAATTTTTGTTATTAGAAGAAATTGAAGAATTTGTCAGAGAAGAATACAAATAATATATTTCTGAAATAACAAGCTTCTAAATAATTTCGTGAAATTTTTGGTGACATACTTGGTCATTTTCGCGAGTCGCTTACTTAGAGCGCGGCGTACCTGTAGGACTCAGGATTTAGCCTCGTCACAGTGCAGTAATGATGCAGCGCACAGACTCCGTTGAGAGGACCGCCACAGCCCCAGATTTGCTCCACCTCGCGCGGTAGCGAGACCGTGTTGGCCGCGTAATACCTGCGGGACATAGAACACCATCCACACACACACACATACACGCACGACCGCGAGGTGTGCGCGGGGTGTGCGAGATAGGATAATATACACAGACCGAGACCGAGCTTGTGCATTAGGAGAAACGCGGGAGTGGTCGGGTATCAGGACTGTTATTAGCATCGTAATGGCGCGCGCGTCTCGAAAAGGGGTAGACAGTTATCACAATGTCGTCGGACCAGGGTCAGGTATTACGATATAATTGCCGGCTCATGGAGAAATGCGGGAATTATTAATCCTCGACCGTGGACATCGATATCTCACGCGACCGTCTACGCTTAACCGAGTCCCAAGCGTCGGCATTAAACACCCATTGGGATATTTCGATTGGCATTTATGCGAACCGTATTATGTAAGGATAATAAATGATAAACGATCGTGACATAGATATGATCCCGGGTCGATTCTTTTAAGGATCGCGATTAGCCTAACGGTATTTTTAGACGATCGCTGTTTGTTTTATGTCCACGTTGTATCCGTTGATTATCTAAGGGAGGAAAAATGTGCGTCGACACGCGGCTTAAGGCATAATCGAGGTCAGTAATAATTAGCGAGATACGTTATTATGGTTTTAGGGCTAAATTACGCAAGCGAATCGATCGATCCATTTTAACGCACACATACCTGACGAAGGCGTAATCGTTCGATTGCGTAAACCGGTCCGCTAGATCGTGAAGAGTGATCGCCGTTATCTCCTCCAGCTCATAATAGTCGAGCAGCGAGTACTCGACTATCCAGTTCGCTTTGCCGATTGAATTCGCTTCGGGCAGATTAAGATAGTACTGCGTGTAATCCAGAATCTGCGCAGCAGCGTGCAACACGTACACATACACAGGTCCTACATTTCTGCGTCCCTTTTGAAATCGTACATCGCGCAAATAGAGCGTTCCCGCGATGGGAACGCCGCGATATTATCGAGGATATGTACGCGCTCGCCATACCACGTACCTGTCCGGTGTTAGTTTCGAACTTATAGAGTCGCAAGCCCGGGTTGTTGGGCCCCCCGTTGGTGTTCGGCGTTACGCTGGGAGCCATCATTATCCAGGATACGGGCAGACCTGTTCAATACGAGTATCGTTTCACCGAATAATTAATCGCTCACTGCAAGTATTAATAAAATTAAGGTCAAAGCGGCAACCGATAAAGCAATATAACGGTGCAGTCATATTTAGATTAGCGAGATGTAAAGGGGTGACAAATACTGATAAATTTGTCTGACTGAGGAATTGATCCATTCCCTCTTTCTATCAAAGGTAAAAGAACAGTTCGACAAACTAATTTTGAAGAGGAAAATATCGAGGATCAAAGTTGCTTCATCGTAGATTGACATACAAGAAAGGAAGATAAATAGTCATGCGATTTGTATCTTGCCAGGAAATTGCCATATTCAAGAGAAATATTATCTAGCTCTACAAATATATACATATGCAGGACTCATTACTCTTTGTAACTACTGTTTGTAAATAAGTCCTGACAATTTGCTGTAACATACCTGTGTCGCTGTATATCACGCGGAATGTATCCGAATGCCAGTGACCGAAGAACTGTCCCCGGATGATGTCCGAATAGAGCCGCACTACCTGCAAATATTTTGTGTTGTGCCTCTCGTTGAGCGCCGCGGCGCCGTTTTCGTGGTCGTCCACTCCCGGCGGTGTGTGGCCGACTATGTACACCTGACCGTTACAGAGCAGAAGAGAAATGATCATCGGACATCGATATTTCGGGGAATCTCCATAGCTAGATCGGCTCGACGTTTCGTTATCTGTGTTCTACCTTAATATCTATTCATGAAAACTCGATGTTTCTTCCGATACTATCCGATGTTTCCTGCATAGATTGACCTTTGATGAATCGCGTTACTCGATGGGAGAACACTTTCTGATACAATGTACACTTTTACATCACAATAGAGAAAGTTTCTTTCTTAAAAATTTTCGATTTAATTTTTTTATATTGTACATATTTGAAAAGATTTTATTGTGACGTAAAGATATATCGAGATGGCGAAATAATACTTTTGGAATAGCAAGCTCTTGTAGCCGAAATATTTTCTATGTTCATTATTTGGTTAATGTGTTTATCGTTAATAATATTGATAATGATATTTTGTATATACTTATATATTATAAAAACATCGATTGTATATTTACTCGTAATAATGCAATTCCAAGAGTCTGTATTCGATATTTTTTTAAATTTGCTTTTAGAATGTTGTCTCTAGTTGTTCTAAATAGCGTTGCATCCAAACGCATTAGATAAATATCTTCTAATGAATTTTAGTACTTAAAAATAATTGATATATTTTGGATTTAAATATAGATGTTTATGATCGAAGCAAAAGATCTATAATATTCTGTATATAAAATCAAATCAATAAATAATATATGAATGAGACATATGCAGCAATGAGATACATAAATTATAAATAAATGATCATTAATCGAATTACCAATTTATTATTGGCATTCAGCAAAGTATGCCTTACACAGAAATGAAAAACAAATATTTGTAAAGTAAAGTTTTGTATCTTCTTAAAGTTTTGTATCTAAATAAGGATATTTGTTTTCTGTTGCATCGTGTTGCGAACTCTACAAAGTTTATTTTTATCATGGAGAAATATGTGTGTGTGTGTGTGTGTGTGTGTGTGTGTGTGTGTTTTATGTACTCACATATAGATACTTTGATATAAAATTGGAAATATATCGTAACTTTGTTAAAGTAAACTCGTGCCACAATGTCGGCGGGAAACTTCGTAATAACGATAACGTAAATTCACGATAGAATAATTTATTGACTGCACAAAAAAAAAAAAAAAAAAAAAACACACGCCAAGAATCGCTGTCAATGTTAAATATCGACAACTTTGGTCGGATGCCAGAGAGGAGGCATTCTCATTCAACAGTGATATCCTTAGTTACGTCGCGTGACTGCGTCCCGGTTAAACAGACGCTCTAGGGTGAATCACGTATGTGGCTACGCAATGTGTCTCTCGGGACGCAGGAAGTCTCGTTAGCATTGGCAAACCGGCCAGTCGCTCGCGAATGGCAGCGCTAGTGCACACAGCACCCGCACACACACACACACACACACACGCGTGCTCGTTCGATCGTAGTGTCTGTCGCGACGACGGAGAATTGGAGATACGAAGGACTTGATATCTAATCGGACACGTACGCGAAATTAGTCCCACCGGTTCAAAACGCAAATTGATGCAGAAGTTGGTGCTGAGCATCGAGATCTCTAATTGAAAAAGTAGACAGAGATGCCTCTGATTGTCGAAAACATATCGGAGAATGATCGGAAAATGTATTAAAGCTAATGACGATTATTCTCTAGATTAACCAAAATTAAACTGAAACCTTGAAACTGTCATTTTATTTTTAACTCATTTAAAATTTTATTTTACATATCTTGAATCTTTTATCAATGATTTCTACGGTTACTAAATGCATATACTCTACTTAATTATTTAACTTAAATGTCTGTGTGACTGATCGTGTGCGAGCATTTTAGACGATCAATGAAATTATTCTCAATAACAACAGAAATATTGATAACAACAATAAATTGTTAACAATAATAAAAACTATTGATATGACAGTATCATATCTGTGCTGAATCGGAGTGTAAAATCGCGCCGATAACGTTCGGAACAAGCCATAGCAATATCCCCGTAGGATCGTTCCAACTAAAACAATGAAAATAGTTAAAGCAAAACTCATTAAGTGGATAACAGCGGAAGAGAACTATATTTTCCATTCGCGGAATGAATTCTTTCTCGTCGAGTCGCACCGTGGAAAAAAGGCTGTCTTCTTTGAAAGGTAAATGGTAGCGCGCGCGGTTGAATGAGAGTGACGCGTTTGGAATTATGTGGCAAATCGTTGCGCCGCGCGCGTTGTGGTCCGCGGAATAAACGCAAAAACGTTCGCCCGTCCACGCGACGGAAGGGGGGTGCAAAAAAGCGCGCTCTCCGCAAACAACCGAATCGTCGGAGATTGAAAAATATCGCATGAAAAGCGCAGACGTCGATTTTAAATTGCTGCCGAGGGCCTTTTGCCGAAGGTGCAGGAATCACGGCTGCCATTCAAGGGAGGCACGAACGAATTGGACCGGGGCTACAATAGATCGCTGATTGGTCAGTTTTGCCGCTGACGCTCTTAAACGACTCGTAATTTGTAATCGCATTATCCATCCGACGTCGGGAACGATCGATCGATCCATTTCCTCTGCCTTCCCCCGTCCCATCGTTACCCTCCTCGAATACCCGTCCGTTTACCGTTTGTCGCGACATCGCCCCGTCTCCTATCATGGGAATGCTGGGATCGAGAAGCCCACTCGGACCGTTTGCGAAACGGTACCGGCACCGGGATTATATCTGTCCACGGCAAATCGGATTTCTATCTCGGAACCTGGACACCCGCCCCCTCATCGCGTCCCCTTTCTCTCGTCCATATCTCCGCGCGCTCTTTTTATCCGAGCGCACATAAGGACGTACAAGATTTTCCGAGAATTCTTCTCCGGAAATCCCCGGGGAGCGCGTCCGCGGTGCGATCGAGCGAGCATCGAGGAGCGGGATAGGGAGGGCGACGGAAGGATCGAAGAAAATTATTGCTGGTTATCAGAGTCACGAGCAACGAGCCGTGCTCGCTACATTTTCCGATTGTTATTACCCTACTGGTCATTTCATCGCTTTGAAGAGGACGGCTATTTTGCTTCTACGCTCGTTGATCCGCATTAAGAGCTTTTCGAGAAGAAAGGAGGAGAGAAGAAGAGGGAGAAACAGAGAAAGAAAAAGGCTTTAAGAGTCTCCCGAGAGCTTGTGGAATATCGTGCATGGCTATCGGGCAAAGAATACGGCTGGTTTTATCGAAACTCGTTAAATGATGCATTACTCAATTGTGAGCGTTCTTCTAATATCGATTTTATTTTTGTTTAAAAACTTCAAAAAATATTTAGAAATTCTCAGAAGATTTCTTCGAAACTTGTCAATTGTGGCCGGAGATTGACAAATCGTAACTCAGGGAAAATTAATGCAACTCAGGAATGCATGGATGTATATGAATATGCGGGAATATAATTTAAAAAAAAATCACATTCTTTTTTATACATAAATATTATACAAGACCACCAGATATACATAACCGCGGTCAGCTCGAAATATACAATGGGATTCAGCTTGCCACATGTAGATAGTAAATCTCACGAATAATTTCTCACTTTTTTGACCACATGGAATCAAAAATTTACGCGGAATTTTATTGCGCACGTAGTCGAAGGTACACTGAAAAAATAATTTCACTCTTCATACGCGCGAGCCGGTGGCGTTATGCATCGCGGGGTAACAGGGTTGCCTTTTCGAACGTGCACGTAGGTGAATGCGCCGATAGTGACGTGGATGAACGCGACGGTGCGCGGCCCAGCTCTTTCGCTCTTCCTCCCTCCCTCTTTCCCTCCCACTTTCTCTCTCTCTCTCTCTTTCTCTCTTGGTTGCACCCGGTTAATACGATCGGGATCAATGGCGATGGCGTGCAACGGTTTACGTATACGAACGGGGTCTCCTCTCGCGGGCCCATGTATGGAATACCAAGTCCTTCCATAATTTATCGTTGGTCGTGCCATCTCGGTCGCGTGAAGGATCTCTCTCGCGTATGTCGAACTCGTTCTACTACACGCCCCCGCGGCGTAATCGATAACCGATAACCCCGGGAACCGCGATATTCGATAGGTCCCGACTCGGAAGATTTCCGCTCGCTCGCGCGATACCGAAGCCATCGCGACGTAGCTTTTGCGGACCGGGCGCGCCGAATTAATTGCCTCGCTGATCGAAGAGGCGAAATTTGCGATCGGTCCTCCCTTCCCTCTTCATCTCGCTGGATCTCGCAACGATCTCCGATACCCCGGGCGTAATGGGCATTACCTACGATTTGTCATCGCGCTTTATGCGACGCGGCTCGAACGAGAGATAGAGAGAAAGAGAGAGGAAGGGAGAGCAATACGTCGAAAACGGAAATCCCGTAGAAATTGTATTCGTCGGGAATAGAGGAGGTTCCTCTCTCGCGCGATTTGCATTCGAATCTTCGAATGGAAATTATACAATTTGCCTTGTCTTCCTGCAAGGATATCGGTTAGCTACCATTATAAATTTCCGCTCGAGAATCTCCTAAAGCTGGATTCATTCGTGTGCGCTAGCGAAGGCTGATAAACCGAATAATGAACCGAAACGTGATCAAGAGAATCGAAAATCTCGATGTGTCAGCTGTCAGTCTAGCGAGCGTGTCTAGTTGCACACTATAATTTATAAACGCACGAACGAGGAGGAACGAAAATGATGACAACAAAACAACTCGCTCGATAAATCATACATCCCATTGAAGCGTGATCAGCGGGATTTTATTCGCTCCCCTCGTGCGGGAATTTATTTCATTAAAATTTATCTTCTTGACGATCATATCTGTGTCGCATTGGCGTTTTAATACGACACGGCAAACAGCGCAAAATACGTTCATATGCTGCGCGATCTTTTCATTGCTCGCGCAATTGTCGACATATATCTTATTCTTGAAATAAAAAAAAAAAAGAGGAAAAGACACATCCTGCTGCGCGGCAAAGTGAGACGAGGGCAATGCCGTCATCTTAAATTTCCCCCAATGCTGCCAGTTCCCTGGGTTTTCCACGCTTTCTGCGAAACAAAAAGATCTACGAGCAATACCTTTACACGAGTGCAACCCTTCAATTACTCAACTGTGTGTTGTCACGCGAGATACGCGGGGAATGTTACGTGCATATTTACCCGGTGAAACACTTGCCATAATTCTACGATGTCTCACGAGCTTAACCGGCACCGGTAATCGCGAGGATTCTCCGTGTATCTGATGTAACGATATTACAGCTCTAGGTGCAAATCTCTTGTTATATCTCCGATACCGTTAAGTCAATCCGTCAATTTATCAATCAAAGCGTATCAGAGGGATTAAGTGTAGCGCGAGAAAGAAAAGTTCGGGTTTTATTTTAAAAAATTATGCTGTAACGTTATTGGACAGCGCGGGATATTTTGCGAAAAATAAGATATTGAATGACGTGACATTGCGCGCGAGATTCGCGATTTCTGATATTAATCTCCCGAAGGAAAGTTCGCGAAACGTGATTTCCAATAAGCGCGCGATCGTGTGAGTGGTCTGACGAGGCTGTTTTTATAAATCGGGTGGAAGTTCGTATCGAATATTCGTATGCCAATGAAGTTACGTGTAAAACAAGCTGCCGCGGCGCTGATTAAAAATCTATTTGGTAACTTATTGAACGTGCAAAGAACAACTACCCCTCATACCCCCATTGGGTATTATTTGCGCTGGTTGTTTGATTGCGAGTTTCTTCGTGATAGACAAATAATATTAGCGCATGCATCCCGAGAAAAAATTATTTCGACTCCATTAACGTATATTTAACGGTGTTTTTTGCGTTAAATATACATCAATATGGTATTTTATGTATAGGATGAATTTAATCAATATTAAATCAATCGTTAAAAAATTTTATATAAATATTCACAGAATAACATAACAAAATTGAATACGAATTCGTATTTACAACATTGACGTATAACATTTGGAAAGAAATACAAACTGTGCATTATGTTTATTCGTATGTAATTGCTAGTTAAAAATTTTAAAATTTTATTTTTATTAATTAATTAAATATTTTTTGTAAAAATTGTTATTTATTTTTTAATTATTATTAAAAATTTATTTTTTAATTTTATATAGATATATGTGTATATATTTAATTATATCATCTTTCAAATATACGTTAAAACATTTATAAACGTAATTCTCGTAATGCACGATCTAAAAGTGTATGAATACGCGTTTCATTTCAAAATGCGTAATTTTATATATTTTATGCATATTTTTTAAGGCATACCTGGCACCAAATGTACAGCGTATTCTCCACGATTAATGAACATTTATTCAATCAATTTTCGTATTAAAACTCGTGTCCACAGATTTATCGATTTCATTAGCCGCACAATAGAGGAATAAATTAGAATAAATAAATAGAGGAATAAATTAGAATAAATAAAAAAATTAATATTAGAATAAATATTATTATATAATAATACGAAATCTAAAAATTGAGACATCATTTAGACATCTCTCTTGTCGAGAGGCATCTAAAAGATGTAAAGACATCTTTTAGATGACATCTTAAATTTCGAGAGGCATCTAAAAGATGTAAAGACACCTTTTAAATGACATCTTAAATTTCGATTTTAGAGTTGTGTTACCCAGGTAAAATCTAATATTTTTTATTCTTATTCTTCTATTGTGCGCGGGGCCTTAGAAAGAGGGCCTAATTTATTTTGGACGTATCATAATAGCGGACGACTCGATGATTGTTCTGAGATGCCCGTCGTTCATTTTCATCGATCCGAAAAAATTGATGGTACATAAAAATTTTTTTGTTTGTCCTATGTTATCTTTTTACATGCAATTTGCACGCACGTGCATATGCGGTTCAACGGGCATGAAAAATGTCAATGCGTCCTTTATGCGAGTCCGATATTCGTTTCGAAATCGAGTTACGAACGAAGATAGTCTCATAGAATATTTCCGCTTAATTTAGTTCCACGTATACTGATCGGCTCGACGGTGTCGTCGAAAATCGATATCGATGGCAAAATAACGCGACACTTACATTAAAAGATGAAAATTCCATTATCCCGACAGACTGTCCAAATAGAAATCGATCCGGGTTGAATTAGCAGTCCTCGATTTTCACCTCGCATCGTCACATCGACTTTAGATCCTATCCTCCATCTAGTTCTCTATCGAACCGCCTTTATCCTTGCCTTTATCATTTTCGCGGTATTTTCTCACTCGACAAAAATCCATAAAATCGTTTACCGATACGGGAATTATTTATTATCCGCCGTATATATATATCGGCGACGAAAGAGAGCGCGATACAACAGAAAGAAAGTAACGCGCGCCTGACGCGCCGTATAATGGCTCGCTCGGAAGACCCAATAATATCGTATAATATATCGCAGAGTAACAACCTACCGTCTCCTTCTTCTTCCGCGCATTCTCGAGGACCGACTGGAACCAGGACCATTGGCCGAAAGGGTCCTGCGTGTTATCGACCGTGCTACTTCCGGCACGATGCAGCATACGGCTGTCGGTCGGGTTCAGCCACAAATTCGTATTAAGGAAGACGATCCGATATTTTTTCGAGCGCTGCTCGATCGTATAGTAGCCGGCTGCAACAAATTTTGAATAGTGCCGTGGCGGTAAAGCCCGGGACGAATTTATGCCCGCCAATAAGCTTACTTTGTGCCGTAACATTTTCAGAGGAAGAGAGCATCCATAAATGTTGCATCGACCCGTTGCGCGCGTTTCGAATCAAAGAGCGGCGCGAATCCCGTTCGCCGATCATTTATGCATCTCTCGGGACCGTAAGGATTCCCCTTTTTGAATTTTAATGCGTTACGGCATAATAATAAATATATAATATTACCGACGTACATACATATTACAAAGATTAGTCAAAGAGCGATTGTATGGTGCATCATCATTAATTTGGAACAAAATCGTCGCGATTCAATAATTATCACCTTCCATCGATGCTCCGATTTTATTTGTTTAATTGGGGGCCGTGTGACAGCG
Source organism: Cephalotes varians (assembly GCA_037157785.1). Taxonomy (NCBI): domain Eukaryota; kingdom Metazoa; phylum Arthropoda; class Insecta; order Hymenoptera; family Formicidae; genus Cephalotes; species Cephalotes varians. The sequence goes on from JANQDE010000003.1 coordinate 3,475,819, forward strand.
TTTGCTTACTCACCTTTCACAAAGGTATCCACCGCTTCCGGCGGTAGCCAGGACTGCCAGACGGAAGCGAGCTGCGTGTAATTCAGACCTATGTCTTCGTGGCCGAGCGCGGGGAACACGAATTGTCCTTTGAACGTGCGATGCAACAGTTCGGTTAAATTCCGCAAACACTGTAGACGCAACTCGGCGCTCATGCCGGCATTGCGCGTCAGCGCGTCACTGCAACAAGTAGTTACAGCCTCGTTAGTCCTAGTTACATAGAACGCTCGCACACGGGGATTACAACGCGAACGCCGGTGATTATCACCGATAAATATAGGAAGAGAAAATGTCGTCGGATAAGGACGCGTCGCGTCGCGCCCGCGTTGACGCGCGAGATGAGGCGCAATGCGGTAACGACAACGACGACAACAACGACGACGAAATCAGACGTGCGAATAGTCATCCAAGCGAAAGGCTGATAATTGTTACGTCAACGATAACTGATTAAATTCTCTCTCCGATGACGGAAATCGGAGGAAACTGACGCGATAGGCAATGCGAGTGGCACGTTCTGAAAGGAGGAAGCGCGTGAATATTGGTAAGAAAAAAATGGCTTCATACTATTTTCCTTAAAAAATAGTTTTACAAATTTTGTATCTTTATTCTGAGATCGTATCATTCATCAATTGAAAAAGCTGAGAGTTCAGACAATTTATAGTTACCTATTTATAGTTACCTCTAAATGTAATAGAATGATTACATATATACAAGATTAATACGAACGGAATTTAGTTTGGAACTGAAGCGCGCGATTTCAATATGTCAAAACTTATTAACATTAATGTGCGACGAATTTGAAATTCATGGTATTTCGAAACTTTCCGGAAATAGACATTTCGTATTAAATCAATATTTTAATATTTACTGTTTGCATTCGTTTGCATTTGTATTTCTTGTGATAATAAGCGCAACGAAGCGACAATATATTAAGTGGAGAAAGTCATTGATCGAGGACGTAATATTTATTTATACTGGTCAACGGTACCGTTCTCCTCGATTCCGGTAATTAATTGGAAGTCGTGCGCCTCCATCTAGTAAATCGTCCGTAAAGTAAATTTATTTAACGGTAATATATTCAACACATAATAATCGCGTTATTAACTGAATTAACAAGTCGCCATTTCCCAAACTGAGGATCTTGTTTATAAATTTATTGATAATAAATGAGATCTCATGAATAAATTACAATACGTTAATGATTCATTTAACAACAACAATCGTTATTAACGATAGCAGATCGTATATCGTTCGACTATTATAAAAGCCCAGAATATTTTCATAAATTTCAAATACGTTACATAAATTGGTAATAATGACAACAACGATAATGATTTGCAATGAAAACAGTAATAATAATATTATCGAAAATAATCAGTTGAAAAAGACTCTTAAAAATAACAATAATAATAATAATAATAATAAAACGTCCTTGTATTTCGATATGAAACTGAAGCAGAAAGATATTAATATGAATTATTGGTTAATAAATAGCCTATTATATCAACACATCACATCTCAATCATACTGTACATCAATTATCCGTACTCGTGAAAAAGATTTTAAAAAATAGCAGATTATATATCGCCCGTGAGATCCCATTTGGATGTCACCGTATAACGACATGCGTACTGAAACACGTATTGAATCACACTGGCCGACGATTATACGATAGTTCGACATACCCCGTCCACAGGACGAACTCGATATCGCCGTGCTTCGATCTCATCGCTCGCGCCGCCGATTCGATCAGGGCCCAGGGCGAGTCGCAGCTGTAGTCGCCGAACTTGCCCGCCAGATTTCTGTTGAGCCTCGGACGTCCGCCGTCGACGGTGTTTCTCATGTTCCAGCACGCTGAAACACGGCGGTAAATGGGGTCCGCGCACGAGAGACTATCGGGAAGCGACAAACGGAAGGGTTGCGAGGGGGGAAAAGTTGCAGCGATGATCGTGGGAACTTGTGAAATAAAAATGCGCACCGCGTGACAGGAAACGACCAGGGTCGCGCTTACTTGTGTGCTAACTTGGCTCGTGTCTCGCTAACGTTCGTACAACACGAGGCTTAAGATAGCGATGGGCCGAATAAACGAGGGGGTAGGTCAGGGGGTAATTCAAGCCGCCGCTATTTCGTGCAGGTCTCGTGCCAGCCGAGCACGCCAGGTTCTTTAGAATGATCGGTAAATACCCGCGCGCGGGTAGGCCAGTAAACGACAGTTCAACCGTCCTATTAGAGAAATGTTAATAATTCGCTCATGCGATCGTCGGAAAATGAAATGTATAACGATTCGGGGGCGTGCACTCGTTAAAGCTCGGAGTTGGTTGCGAGTCAGTTCGTCGCATGTTGTAAAAACAATCGGAAAAAATTCCATGCAAGTTTTTTCTCTCAAC
>JANQDE010000003.1:3478254-3488368 GCA_037157785.1 Cephalotes varians
TATCCGATAGAGAAGCTTTGGAAATTATAAAGTTTTCGCAAAATATATACTAATAAGTTTGGAGAAAATTTTCATGAAACGCTTGAGAAAGTTTATACCTCGAGGCATCTGGTAACACCGATACTAGATGGTAAAGTTCGAATTTCGCAACGGGAGATCGATCATGTATTTTCTCTAAGAGCGAAACAGTGAAAGGTGAAAATTTTCACGCGAATTTCGCGAAATCGTGGTCACGTAATCTACCGGGGTGAAAGAATGAAATTTGATATAGGATGAGATTCGCGTGAGCGATCGTACGAGATATGAAAAACTGGATGAGATAAAAGAAAAAGCTCGCTAACAATTACGTGATCAACCTCCGGTACGGGGCGTAACTCTAGCCATATTGGGTGAGAATCATCGTCGGTAAGCGCATGCAAATCATTTTTCTTGAAAACTACGCAGTCGCACAATCAAGAAAACTCTAAAAACTAATTTATCTCCGTAAAATTATTCCTCGCCAATTTCTTCGCTTTGCAAAATAGTGAGGATTATAAACAACGCGTGTTGACTTACCGTTAGGGGCGTTTCCTTGCATAGCATACTTCGGGTCGTAATGAATATCGGTGATGTGCCAGAAATATCCTGCAAAATAGAAAACTTTAGCCTGACCGGGATTAATGGAGAATATAAGATGCGAGGACATATAAAAAGCGTTACAAATAGTTTCGGAATTTTATATCGGATCAGCGTGTTTGGCGCTTAACACAGTCGAACACTTTCTGGCTTCGGTCGAATCGTATATTTCGAAAAAGTAATAACGAACGGCACAAAAATAACTTATTTGTCAGTGTAAAACAGCGAAAAATTTCAAATACCATCATTGTTTATTAAGAGGCTTAATTTATACATTCAAAAAAAGCTCGTTATTTTTATGTTCTTTTAAATAAACAGGTTTTTGCCTCCCTCTCCCCATAAAAATTTGGCTGCCAGTACGTATAACCTTGTCGAAATATCCTAGGGATTAAAACCAGTATCATATCGGTGAGTCCAATTTTCGTTGCAGTAGATATGGAAAAATACATCTCACACCAATTGCTGCGCTTCCATTGTCACAAATAAACATAGAGATCATATTTGCGTATCTACACGAAAAAATGCTGCACATAGCGAAAATTCGTTTGCAAATGGAAATTTTGCTTTTAGGGCAGTGTAAAATCTCACGAAATTTAGATCTTATATATATATATATATATATATATATATATATATATCTTAGAAACAATAATAGAAAAAATGTCAGAGCTCAACATTAAAAACTATTATAAATTTATTTTTTTTATATTGTTCTTATGAGTATTATATAAATGTTATTGTGTGTAATATTGCAAGTTCTATTTTAAGTGGAATTTTATGCTTTTTTTTAATGCACTAACAAACACAATTTTTAAACATAGAGAACTGTTTAAAAAATATATAAATTATTTATACAAAAGTTATTAATATAAAAATATTTGAAATCTTATGTGTAAAGAAGAGACATATATAACATGAGTCATAGAATTGTAATTCAATATCTCTTATTCTGTACATGTGTATTGAAGATAGAAAAAAATTAATAGAACAGCAAAAATTTGATTGGTTCAATAAATATGATGATTTTCTTATGGACATTTCTTTGCAATCAGGCAACGTCTGAAAAGTATACAGTTACAATTTGCAATGTGCAACAGTTCTTCTTAGAAATAACTTTACATCAGTTAATTCATCTCATTCATCTACGCATATTAAAATAATAATTAAAAAATGAATATTTGACAAGATATTTCATATTTTATGTCAAAATGTGTCAGAATAAAATATCAAATATCTCGTAAATCATTTTTTGGCTATCTGATTTTTGTATCTTTTTACGTAAAATATTCCCAAAAATAGATTTATATGAAAAATGAGAGAGTTTTTATAATACTTATATATAAAAAAAGATTCGGTTACATCGTTTCGATGCATTAATGAAAAAAAAAATCGTATCTTTAAAAATCAAGTGTGGCTATGGATTTAAAGTGCATTCTCATTGAGATTCTGCTTGAAGCAATCGCTCTGAATCTGCCGTTATTCTCGGCCTATTATATAATGCCGGCAAGTTTTTCTCTTGAGAGAAAACTGCGCCACGGGGTGGATTTTCTGACGGCGCATAAACGGTAGTCAGATTGCGCCTGGAGGCAATCGGATAAACTATACAGCCGCTATATAATTTCTCCTCATACAGGATTAAAAATTGCATTTACTAGTGCATGTATAACATATAAGGAAGTACGAGAGCGCCTTTACAAACACACGAAGCATCACGGTTTACTCCGGAATTCGCCGGTACAAAGTCGCGGTACTTACCTATCTTCCCTTGCACCGCGCAGAGCCATGAGAGCAGTATCAGGTAATCGCGTATCATCTTTCCGGAATCGCACCTGTAATCACAGATCGCGTTTGAGCGCAGAAGAAACCGAACCGTCGATGATCGGCGTCGGGGATAAAGACGCTGCGGGACGGCTTTGTCCGCGCGATTGCGCGCCTCCAAGTCCATTTCGCTCACGCGCAAGATTGCGCGGCTAAGAACCCGACTGCGAGATAGAGCATTTCCGACAAACTGGATATTCGCGGAGTCATAAAAGATGATAAGTATATATGCGCCCCCCTCAGCGCGGTATTAAAGCGGAATAACGTTTCGCGCAGTTTAAACGCGATATGCAAATAGGTCGACCATTAATGTCGGATAGCGCGGCCACGGATAATTTTGCACGCCCGTTTGCCCGTGAACGCACCGAATTTGGATCTGATCCGGATTTTTCTCCAGCTTCTATTTCCAAGACACATAGGGGTGGGAAAAATCAATTCCACGTCCCGCATAAAAATTCGCAATGGCGGCAGTGCCATTCGGAGCTTTATTTACTCAATAATTTCAATCATTGCAATACACTTTTAGATTCGGTCAATAGAGAAAGATTTGTTGATCTATATATTTGATGTCGCAAAGAGTCCGCGTTGCGGACAAATATCAACAAATTTGTTGGGTTTTGACATTTCGCGCAAAAAAACAGGCTACTCTCGCATGCTTCTCTTGTTACAAATCAAACTATTGAGCGGTTATGTCCCATGTCGGTATCGCCCATGTAGTTTTCGGGACTCTCGTAAAATTGACAGGACCGGACGCGAAATCAAATTCCGTTTACATTCGGACGTATGAAACTCATTATTTTGGGAAAAATATGTGACGAACCGTCTCGGTATAATTAATGCAGTGCACGTCGCGCCGCTATTTCGTTCCCGGCGAAACGTAAATATTCAAGATAAATGACACTGCGGGAAGTGATAAACAAGCGCTAATTTCGGATTTAATTCGGCGACAATTGCTCGCTTCGCGAGTAATAAAGCGACGCATTACTCAGGCATCTTGCATGAATATTCCTTGTGTAACGCTCAACATCGAGCATCACAATTCCATTACTCGCAATAACGTAATCTTTGACAACAAAAATACATAAATTAATTAATATTAATTAATATGGTTACGTATGGCTCCTCTTCGCAAATATTTTATCGGTATTTTAATCTCTTTTACAGCGTTATTATTTTTCATACATATTTCATTTCGCGGTAAAAAAATCTTTTATTTACGAGCCCGCGATCATCGATTTTTCGTAATACTTTTTACGCTGGATTCCACCATCCGCCGAGTTTTCCATCTCGTCATTTCGTAGAATTCCCATAGATATTTCGGCGGCATCCACTCACGCTTACCTTGCTTAACGTATTGCTCCGAGCCTGAAGGGAGCGCTGAAAAGCGGATGAGTGGAGGGCGGGCACATTTGGGCCGGCGGCCACCGTGAATTTCAATTTGCGACTAGCGCACGACGGGAACGACAAGCAGAATTACGAGGACGAAGCGAACCATTACGGGCAATCGGTCTATCATGGACGGCTCTTTGTACAGCCGTGGGCGGAAGTTTACGATGGGACACGCGAATTTCTTGTTCGTTTCGGGGCCGCGTGTCCCGCGACCGGGCGCCAACGACTTAATGCAAAATAATGGCCGGCGTGTCGATACGCGGTTCCGTTTGCCACGTAGGCGACACTAACCACTGCGTCGTGGCATGAATAATTCGCGGCGACGCGGAGTGTCAAAACGTCGATATGATATCGCGACATTTCGTGGAAACGTAATTGCGCAGAAGTAATTGCGCTGATGATCCCGGTTATTACCCGTGGGGATTGATTGTGTCCCGACGGATTTGATTAACTCGCTCGGGAAGATCGTCTCTTCGCGACAATTCTTGCAAATGGCGATGGAATTAAATGCCCAGCTGTCTATGACGTGTTCTATTCTCCGTCTCTAATTAGAATGAATTAAAATAGAAACGGTCCCCGCGATACTCAGACGCTATTCAACCCTTTGAAAATTCTACCGGCAGCCTCAAATCGAAATGGGCAGATATTAACTAAAATCAAATGGGACTGTAATTTATTTTACGCAACTTAAAATTTAAATTGTAAAAATTTTATCTTAATTTTTATAACGTATTAATAATTTTCGAAAACAGCACTATTCTTAATTTACAAGAATACGTAATCAAATATTCTAAGACGTGATTTTATCTTTATCAGACTTAAATTTAAAAAAAAGATGAAAAAAATATGCAAAAGTCGATGCAAAAGATTCGTCAAATAAAATTGAGAATAATACGTCAAGTTCGTTTCTAAATAATTTTTATCACTCGAGACATACCATTTTGGCTGCGATACACTTTTTCGTATTTACGTATTACGTGTACCGTATTTAAAAACTCATCCAACGTCAAGCTCGTAAACGAGAAATCATTTTTTCCGATATATACATAGTCGGCGCGGCGCACTAAACTAAACACGAAACTTTAAAAACTGCGCTCGTAAATATTCATGACACGCGCGAGGTGTAATTACTTGTAATCGCGTGTCACATCGCACAAATGGCTACGTCCAGCGAGCAGCCATAAGAATTCCACGTAATGTGTTAACGCGATAGCTGCTTCCACGAGCGAGAATAACAAGTGCATAAATGCACGCGCCCGCGCGCGTGTTTTGGATAAATGGCTCGTTACACTCGCACATCATGATCCATAAAAACGGTTAAGATCTTAATTTTTATTGTTATTACGAAAATGTCGAGACTTCGGAAGGAGATTCTTTATTCCTTTCGTCGAACGAAATTTTCGAGAAATGCAGACTTACAAGTGGAATTATATAACTTGACCTTATTCTAAATATTGAGTGTATTTTAGATCTATTATCAGAGATTATAGATTAAGATTAAGTTATCCTAAAATCTCTGCGTCAGAGATTTTAGTATAAAATTTTATTTACAATTTTACTTTTTACAATGCACTACATATTTTGACACATATATTATTATATGTTTAATATTTCATATATGTCTGTATTCTTCCAATAATTTTCAAGATCTTATATCGTGACACATACGTGTACAACGGCACGTTATGAACAATTTAATTCTTAATAAAGACATCTTCCTCAGGATCCAATAATTTTTGTAATTTATTCATATTTAAGAACAGCGTGGCTGTTCTTAAAAATTTCAAATAATTATATATGTGAACAAGAAACGAGAATAAATCTCAAATTTTAGAAAAAGCACTTTCTGCGTGAATTCTTGCGTAAATTGTTTTCGAAAAAGTCCAAAGATGAAGTATGCAGATTACACACAATACTTTTCTGAAGAATTATTTCCACTATTTGTTCTTAATCCTTTCTTATTCCAACAACGTAGGCGCATTAATTCGCGGACCTCGCGTCGCTTCGCACTCCGATAAACTTAGATTATATCTGATTATAGTGGCGCGTTGTCAAGTAGATAACATCACTGGCATCGTCGAACAGGGTTGCTGAGGATGTTGTCTGACTATAAACCTCCTGCCGCGCCATTACTCGACGTGTCTCTCTATATTAGAGCGTATTCCGTCCTTCGGATCCGTAGATCCTCTGTACTGGAAAACGCTTAGTTGACCTCGATATCGCGTCATCCGAGTGACCTCGTGATACACGGATGGCGGAGTAATTATCGGCGCTCTTAGGTCGGTGACTAACGAACTGTCTATCGTGCAGGCGTCACGGAAATCCGTTTTCTCGATCGCATCGACTATCGCTTTTATCGGCGAAGATTTCTCCCTTTTGCTATATACGTAATCTTTCTATCGCAGCCATCGGCAATCAGCAGGGAATCAGCAGGGGATCGCGATAAAGTGGAAGCACGTAGCTGCCATTCCTTCGCGATATCCGCCGAGGCCAGTGGCGCATTTTCGATTAGACCCCTCCCCAGGTTCGAGCATGAAATTGTATCTAAAGATAGCGTGAAATAGGATGAAGTTTTCTTTTTATTAAAATTATTGAAGGTCGCAATTTTTAATCTTTAATTTTTAATCCGCCACGTAAACACGATGTGTACACATTCGTCGAGAATCGAGAGACCATTTGCGGTAAAAGCAAAATGAAACTTTTAGTAATTTATCGATTAAAGCTTTCCGTTAATTTATGGCGTCATTTATCACGCGGGGAAAGGTAAAACCGACACGAAATTTGTGCTAACGTTGCCCATTATTGTGTACAAAGAAATATTAGGATAGAATGTCTGTTCGAAAGGAGATATACGCGAATACAATAAGTGTATCGATTGGTTTTTCGAAGCTGTGCCTCAATCGGATTATATTCTACAGAAGGAAGCCAACCAGCAATTTTTCGATTTTGTTGATTGGTTCCTTTCTGTAGAATTCAAGACCCAATTTTATCACGTTTCAAAATAAATCGCACATCGCCGCTTTCAAATTTTGTTTTATTGTTCGTGCATTCACGCTACGCCAATACACCTGTTCCTTTTAGCAACACCTTCCACAGTTGTTTGCTTTTAGCTTTCTCTATATGTGATCATTGCTTTATTCCAAATACAAGAAAACACGTCTAAGAAAGCACGTCTTTTCTACGTTTTCTTTGTGTTAGCTTTCAAGTCAAACTAATAATATCACCTTACGCCGACGCTCCGCCGCTTCGATGTAGATTTTCTCGAATATTATTTATAAATATTTGTCATATAACAGAAATCCGACTTCTAGCGACAAACGAACTTGCAATCATACACCAAATTGCATCATCGCGTTGCATGCGAAATGGCATATCTCAATGTTTGCCGAAGAGCATCACGTAAGGAAAGACACATCTCAATATTTGCTTGTCTTGAAAGAGCTTCTTACGAAATTTGTTAGCCGTCTGTATGCTCCGAATCAAATTACAGCGAACTCATTGTTTGAACGCCTCCGAATTGAAAGAGACCGGTTGGTGTATCAGCGGGGTGCCTTTTTAAACAGGAACAGAAAATGACACACTCGTAATTGCGCAACAGCGTAGCGCACGCAATTTACTTTAAAACTGAAAATTAATTTACTGTTAATATGTAATTATCGTTTGTACATAACGCGTTTTATTGTATTTGTATCGTGTCTATATAGCATTATTACATATTGTTTTATTGCAAAAGGGGAAATTACCCTCCATCGTTACGATCTTGCCCTCGCGGTGATGAATTTGTACATTAACCGTTTTTCCGCCTCCTCCACGGCATTTCCTCGCTCGATTTCGCCCGGGGTGCGATTCACGTTGCGCGTTAATCGCGCCGGGTACACGATTGCGACGTAAATCGCGCCCGTTTGCCTCGTTAATGCAAATCAAAATTGTCCCGGAAATGTCATTACAGAGCGCGGCCCGCGGCCCGTTATCGCACGGCGCGAACGGCGTAATACGTTTTTCATCGCGTCAACGTCAACACACGCGTACTCGCGCGCGCAGATTGCGCTCGTCGGTCGCCGTTTAAGAGCCACCCGCGGAAATATCCGCGACCGGTTATAAATTACGACGCTTATCATGCCGTCCGCTCGTGACATCCCCCCCCCCCCCCCCGCCGCGCTTTTCGCGCGGACTCGCGACGACAGAGTGTATCACCCCCGGATCTCGAGGTGTATATCTTCGGTGACATTAAGGACGCGGGAAAAATATTTCGTCAGAGAAAGAAGCAACTTTGTTAAAAAAAAAAACTAACTAAAAACACAAAGAGAGATTTATATGAAAGATTTTATTTCGAATTATTGATTTTTCTTGTATCGTCAATTGTAAACTTTGTATTTATATTTGCAATCAAACAGAGACATTTCAGTCGCGCTAATCGAGAGATTGACGTTTGCTGATCAAACTTAATCTCTTATCAATCATTAAGCTCCGGTAAATAATCCCGCCACACCGATGTCATTGTATGCGATATTACATTTTGTCTGTTTGCATTAAGCGCGATATGCAAACCGTGTGCGCCGCTACACGGAGGTATGCTCGGCGTGACCGAGCGTGTCAAAAATTTCCACGCGATGTTTTTACGACGAGCTCGCGTGTTTCCGAGAGTCGTGGCTCTTTAAGCGCGACGCGTCACGAGAGAAGCGACGGCGATGTCAGATACGCGCCCGAAACTGCCGCGGCGCTATAAATCTCGGAGAAATCAACGGACCTCTCTCGGGCTCTCGGTGGTTCTTCGGCATTACGGGGCCCCAGAGTTTCGCCCATCCGGGCGCTCACGTGACAACTTCTTAACCCGCAGCCACATACGCGCTCGGCTTTACATCAAATACCGCATGGGCTGTATCTTTCCCGTGGCGCGCGTTTACGAGCGGTGCTTTAACCCTCTTTGTCCTCCAACGCGACCGCCCTCCCGCATCGTCCTTCTTTATATACCGCGAGCTTATGTGTTCCCCGCCGTGGGTTTATCGGTAATTGACCTTTGGGGATAGTGTTTAAAGGCAGCGGCGGTCGGACTCTCGGCGGAGAGATTCGTTGTAGTAAAAAGAGAGGACTCACAAAGGGTAGTGCGTAAATTCGCCCCGCGAAATTGGATACCTTGAAGAATGCTTGTACGTGCTCAAGGACGCTGGGACAGTCTGAAAAATCGTTAGGTTCGTAACAAGATACGCGCGTGTATCTTTTCTTTCTCTATTATCAAATTCGTGCGTGAGCGTCGTATTTGTCAAAGTTAAAAAGAATATCACATATCTGTCGAATTTATTTTTATCAGTAGCTTTTTTGATCAATCGAGATCATCTTAATTAGCTTCAATAGTTTATTTTCTCATTTAGAAAGACATTTTGCAAATGCTCTTTAACTAGTTTCGAACTCTTAACTTTATTCAGCACAAGTCTTAATAGAAATTAATGCAAGCAAAAGTCAGGTTTTGGTAAAAAAGCAGGATTCTCGATATATTATCATTTGATAAAAAAAAAATTCTTGCAAATTTAAAATTGCTCGTTTGTTCATAAAAGATACACCATTATTTAACATTGATTCTAGTTACTGTCAATAATAATATTTTTCGTAGTTTATTACATAGCAAACGCGATGACAATAATTGAATATATATGTACAAACTAGCTAATACTATTATATCTCAACAGTGCCACAAAATAATCCTTCATTTTAAATGTCAAAAAAAGCGGACAAATATATGAATTTAAAAAAGATAAAGAGAATGAAAAAAGAGGTCTAAATAAACGCGCGGTCTAGACTATTTCTAAATTTAGAAAAAAATTATTAGCGTCACTTTAGTTGAGTTTTGCTGCAGTTGCATTATGTGTTATTAAATTGGCTGTGCAAGAAAGAAAGACCGAGAGAGAAAGAGCGTATGAGTAGCCTATTTGTACGAGCATATTGCTCGATAAGCTTGAAACGATAGCAGTTTCCGACCAAGTGACAGCGAACGTCAGCTGCCACTCGTGCGTGTGATGCGTCGAAATTAAATCAGCAAACGTTGCATATATCGTGGACGATGTATAGTTTTCTCTCCGTTCCTCCCTCGCTTCCTGCATCCTCGCATCTCGAGAAATCCGCGCGGGCTTTAACGCGAGTTTTTAGTTTAACTAGCCCTTCGGGCTGCATTTTTCAGATACGTAATATGTCGCCGTTTAAGGACGCACGGGCGTGCCCCTTTTAAACGCATACATATTCATATATCTTTTTCAATTGCAAAGGGAGAGAGAGAGAGAGAGAGAGAGAGAGAGAGAGA
>JANQDE010000003.1:3488567-3507588 GCA_037157785.1 Cephalotes varians
AGAGAGAGAGAGAGAGAGAGAGAGAGAGAGAGAGACGTCTACACCCCTTCATTCCGCAACTTTTGCAAAATATTTGCTCTCATATTTAATTCGCCTCTTTAAAAACGTATAGTTCTACCTCATTTAATTCGGCTTTGAATTCTTGATTTGTCATGAGGGAACGCTCGTCACATTCATTGCGCGCGTGTGCAGCCGAGCTTTATGTTTTTCGATAACACAGCACGAGTGATACGGCTATTTAACATGCGTGCTCACGTCGCGTCGCGCGTCGCGTTTAACGCGCGACCGGGGTCCAATCGCAGCTAATTCGCAGCCTCAGCAGCCCGCTCGGCTAGCGTCGGCTGAAAACTTTTCTCGAAGTGCACGCGAAGGTCCGACCGTCGTTGCGGAGGCAGATGCAAACAGAACATCGCGTGTTGCATTTATTAGCATAGAGCCGTTCGACGGCTAACGAGCTGAAACTCTCGTTTATTTTCCTACCACCCCTCGCGAGGGGGAGTCCTCGACTCGTAATGGATACTCGCGAGTATCGGTCCCATCCCGCTCTTTCTCGCCTAACTCGTCGTATCTTTTGTGTCGGGATGTCCGACGATTATCTCGCGCGTCTTTCTTTGATCGCTCGCTACTCATTATTCGACTCGCGGGGAGTGCAATGAAATTATTTTTCCTTACGCTTACATCGTTCTTTTGTCGTTCTCACGAGCCCTTTCGAACGAACAGTTGAAGTTTAAACAAATTCCTTGGAATAATTGACCGTTTCAAAGATCAAGTAAAGGCCAATTGAAGAACTTAATATCAAACAATTTCAGATCAATATTTTTTGAAAATTTTAGAAAGCGTTTCATGATACTTAAATCCATATTAAAAATATCTAAATTTATTTAATTATAAGGATATATTTTAAATAGATTCAAATTCTGTGCAGACCCTCGTCGTGAATCCTTCTACAGTCAATTGTTCATAAAAATTCCAATTCTTTCTTGATTATTATTGAATAAATACAATGACAATTCGCAAATTATAAAGTGCATATAAGTAATGAAACTTTATTCTTTATGCGAAATTTATTATAAATTCATTTTAACAAAATTTTGATTTTGAAAAATTGCAAGTTTCGTCTCAATCTTCATTAAAAAAATATTGATTATCAATCTGTCACTAAAAGCTTAGATTAATTATTTCGAAACCCTCTGTACCGCTTGCATCAGCAGCACATTCGAAATAAAGGCGAATAAATTGATGCCGCTTGATAGTGGAAAGAAAATGCAAATGAGCGATCGCGTGTAGTCTTTAACGGTGGCGGCGAGTTGTACTCTGCACTTAATAGGCTAAAGTTCTCGCTCATTTTCCGCCCTTACAAGAAATCGTACAGAGTCATAATAACGCTCGCCCGCTCCTCGGATAGATAATGATTCCACACAACCCTTCGTCGTGCACAACGCGCGCGCGCTCGCAATCCCTTTTAATCAGCGATCTCGTCGACCCGCCCTCGTTGTTTATACATTCTTCTGCCGAATTCTTGTATCGGGCGTGTTTTTTTTTTGCGCGGGATACGTGCTCGTTAAGTTGGCGTGTCGCCAATCACGGATGTATGTACATACGCGTGTAACGTTAACGGATCTCTGGCTGCGGATGCAAGACGATACACTGTTCCTTTGAGATTTTCGAAGACGCTGAAAGACTCAAACAAGCCTCCCGAAAAAGAAATATTATGAAACAATCCAATATTAACGTGTGTTAGTGAACAGATAGAACGAAGATGACTGGCGAATAAGATTATGAGAATCTAATATTGACAATAAAAAATAAATATAAACTAAACAATAAAATGAAAGAGAAATGTAGAAGACTTGAAGTCACATTGTCTTTGCAACTTTTAAGATTTTTTTTTTTATATTATAATATATGTAGACCTGGCAAGAAATTTTTAAACGAAAATATCCAGCGGTAACAAATTTTTGTCATCTTCATCAGAATTTCCGTCTGCTTCTATTCTTCTTTTCGGTGATTAAAAACTACAATAACTTGTACCGCACGGCGACGCCATGCCTCGTTATGGATCATTAAACTTGACTAGATCCATAAATCTTGTTGAGTTTTTAATGGGCATGAGGTTCATAAAAATGAGTCTACATAAAAAATTCAATAGAATTAAAAGATTTAAAAAATTTATTTATAAAAAATTTATTTCATATCGCTTCGTGTGTTTCACATTTCGTAACTCACTATTAATTACAACAGTCTTTTTATACTTGCTATGCCAACGTTACAAGATGAGGCAAAATCAAATATTTTTATGAGATTATAGGACATACGCGGGAGCACTACTAAAACGATATTAACAGGAAAAACGATATTCAGCTTCCTTCATAAAACCTTTCGTAGCTCGACGCACGCTGAATTAAATGCAATTATACCCCTTGAAGATAAGCGAGGGAAAACGAAGTTTTTTTTTTTGTAAATCTCTTGGAAAAATCCTACTATCCTGTAGCGGCGGCGGGATTGCGTCGAACGGAAGTCGTTGGGAAGTTTTAGTTGGCCCTGAGCGACGAAATATCCCGGGCGCAATTACCCATCGCGTATATAGGTCCACTGCGGTGCGGCGCGGTGCGGTGCGGTGCGGCGTGAGATGCGCTCCTGAAACGTTTTGCAGGTAAATGCGGTCTCTAAGCGGCCGTGTCGGGAAATACGTTCGACGGCGGGCAGGGGACCGGAAATGTGGTACGCGAAAGTACGAAACGCGCGCGTGACAAGAAACTGCGCCACTCTCGCTGCATGTCGTGCATCCTCGCCGCGCGCGAAACCGAGTAGCAGCAGCACCGCAGAAAATTCCTCGATATCGATCGGCGTCGAGCTGAGCCAACGAACGAATGTACGCGTGTTAGTCCCGAATCCTCCGTGCTGCTTTAATTAAGTTAAATTGCACGGCATTCCTGAGAAGGTGACGCAACCGTCCTTACGTTCGCGCGAGTATCCCCGATTTACGCGTCATTTCTTTCACGAAACTCTTCGCGTGTCTTTAGCACTTTCGCGAAAATTCTCGATACGCAAGAATCTCCCCGGGGAAATTACTAAATTTCAGTTTTTGAGACAGCTAGGTAAGAAATATTTTAAATGTCTAGATGTATTTTTACGAAAGATGTATATCCGATTAGATTAGAGTCTTAACAAAAATTTGAAATATCGAAAAGTATATCAAATATAAAATTTATAAATGAAATTTAAAATAAATAAGAAATAAAAAATATTTTGAAGTAGTAAGAAATGTAAAATTGACAACTGTGCAAATATTTCAATAAATATCTCTGTAACATAATATTCATCATAATTATAACGATCGCAATTCGTTAAATAGAAGAAGTCGAGGAAAATATTTCAGCCGAAACGCGATGAATAATTCGTGTCAGAAAATAACTAGGCACTTTGCCTTTTTATTTTTTATAAAACATTTATAAAATATATAACAATTGAATTATAAAAGGCGAGCAATCCGATGAATTGGAAATCGAATAACGCACATCGTGCACAATAATTGCATTTATTTCGAATGACAGAAAAAAAGCGATGTATGTGAATAATGTACAAAAAATAAACGAATTAAAACCAACTGAATGGAAATTCATCCCGCGAAATTGGATTACTCTCGAAAATTAGGAATCAATTTTGAATGTCTTGCAACACATTCTCTTTCGATCGTTTTCTGTATTTGATCCGTATTTCGTTTGCAAATATTATAATTAATAGATATTAGTTAATCTAATTTCTTGTACTGTAATTATTATTTAAATCGTTATTTAAATTCGATGTGTTGCGCGATCTATTTATCCGCACGCTCTTTAAAAACAGAGATGAGGACAGAGAAGGAAATCCTTTAAAATCGAGAAAAGCCAGGAACAAAGGTGCCGGTGCGTGCGGATAATCTATGGTATCGATAACAGTGGGTTGGCAAACGCGCCATAAATTCGCAACAGGCCGGAAAAGAAAGTCAACGCGTGGATTGGAACACGCTATGAAACAATCGTTATGATTAGAGCGTTTCGTGCGCACGGCGGCGGCCGTTTTACGGCGGGACAGTGTGGAAGGAATCGAATGAATAGCCGGGACAGTGGGACAAAGAATTTCCCGAAATCTGAATGCTGACACACTCGTTCGTTATCCGCGTTAACCTCTTTCATCCTCAGCAATGTCCCTCCGCTACGAAAATGTCAATTCCGCATGGACGACTTTCTCCTAAATCTAGAATCTTGTTACACGAAACGAACGGTTTCTCGCGAGGAACTTTTAAAGCAAATTTCAATTGACGTAACGAATGCAGAAAGACTTTGCTTTATTTCGTAGAAAAGAGAGATTAAAATTCGCCCTTCTTGTTTGGAGAACGCTCTTCTTATTTGGAGAACTCTGTAAAAACTCTAAGAGCTAGCAAAAATTCCTCATATATCATATTCAGATGATATCTGTATCTTGCGTTATCTGCTCTGCACCTGGACTTCTCACACAAAAGCACATAACGGATGTTCCGCTATTTTTTTCATCGGCTGCCGAAGTATTCGCGATCGGATCAAATTAAGGAACCGTGATGCAAACTGCGATATGCCATTACCGCTATCTCGATGGAATAAAGGAGATTCATTCGGGCGGATTTTACGTCCATTGTTACTGCCGATGAATTGGGAATAGAGCGGCGCGTCATATCGGAGCACGTATTTATACCGCGGATACCTGTGTTGCAAAGTCGTAAAAAAATGTATAGACAGTGCGCCGGGACCAATAAAACGTGATTGATACCGTGCGAAGTTCCCGAGCGGGGGAAACGGCCGATGCATATTAAAGTCGGCAACGGGTCGCACGCGTCAAACGTCACAGCCGCCTCGCAGGCGTGGAAAAAAAAAACATTGTGTTTCATTAAGCGGTATAAGCGGGTTACGCGCCGATGATTTCGCTCGCCGAAAATTCTGCGCGACGTTCATTTAACGCCCGAAACATCGAGAAGCTATTGCTGATCGTGCTGTTTAGCGGTCGTCGGGCACCATCGGGTGTTTCAGCTGTTTTAGATATTACGGTAACTAGCGCAACGCGCGCGCGGCACGGATAATCGGAAATAATTTGATCAACGCCAGCTTTGTCGACTGGCACCAGAAGCTCGTTATGCTCGTTATCGTGTCGCGCGTACAGGTGACAAATGTCAGTGGGTACATGAATTTTTTTCGACGAGTGTAAAACGGACGTTGCGATCAAGCGCACGTACGTGTGTGTGTGTACATTTTTACAATTCCTGCGTTTTTATTCTCGTGAAATTCTTGAATAAAATATCTCGGCTATTAGGCGATGCCTGGAACTTTTACCACGCGAAAAATATCGAGCTGCAATTTGGGAAAGAGAAAACGCGATGCGGTTCATTGCCGCCATATCGGCTATCTGAACGTAGAGTTTATCGCGAGCAAGAAAATGGCTGTTTAAATATAACAAACGGCACATCGGTAAGCTCTCCCTCTCTTTCTGGTCTCCTTATACCTTATAGGAGAAAATTGCGCGGTCGTGTGGAAAATGGTGCGTAAAATCTATGGAATGTTGATATGAATCGATTAGCGACGGTGCAATAAGCTCGGCCCGCGCACTGGCAGAAGAGAAAAAGTCGACGTGGAAAAGAAGGCGCGTGCACAGCGCCCGGGCGATCGTTATCGCGGATCGTTATCATACATTGGCCCCGTGGAGAAGGAAAAAAAACGCATTAGCATTCGCGGAATCATGTCGGCGCATTAAGGAGCGAATGTCCTCCCTCGCGCCGGTCGTCTTAATTTGAGGACCGCGGAAGATTTATTTCCTAGCCTGACTCACCTTCTTTCTCTTATCCCCTTGCTATGCGGGACTCACTTTGCCAGTGCCCGGTTATAATGCACTATTGCTCGATATATATCCAGCGATGCATATTCATGGCGCAGAAATGCCGTGGTCCCGCGCGCCATTAAAACTTTTGCAGCCTGCGCGCCGCTTCGGAACGAATCGTGCATTTGTTCTGCGATCCGCCACGCGAATTTCTCTTTGATGCGTTTCATTGGCGAATCGTTATTAACACAGCGCGGCGACGTCCTCTGTTTTTATTACGCCGGGCGTTATTACATCAGTAATCGGTTTAACCGGAGAGAATTCACATTGAATTATTTACGGCAGCGGACGAAATTCATAAAGCAGCGGACGCTCGGGGGGTGGGAGAGACGGCGCGGGAGAGAAGACAAACTCGGAATACGAATCCAATTAGAGATCGATTATTATTATTATTATCGCCAACAATATTACGTCGTAATGAACTAGAAAGACTGGCCCAGGTTCTCTCGAAGGCGCCCTTGATCGAACGGCCGACGTCACTTTCAAACTCGAACACGTAGTACGCGGCTAGCGCCGCGCGATTCTTTCCCTCGGCGAATTTATTCCGCAAACGTGGCTGGCATAGCGACAGCTGTATACTCGAGATTTATGTGAACCCGACACAGGCACACGCGCGCGCGCGCGCCAACACACACACACGTACATCCGGTAGATGCACGTTTTCGCGGAACGCATTCGAGCGTGTGCGCCCCGCGATAATTAATGGTCATTTTTAAGGCGTTATAAAACGCGTCAAAGAGCCGACGAGACTTTTCGCCGTGATTTACGACGCGCGAAACGAGTCTCTAGAGATGATAGCTCTTAACGCTTTCCGTGTGACCGGCGACGTTATCCCTCGCGAGCTAGCCGGCGGATATCTCCGGCCAGCCCCTTGACCAACTCGAGATCGGCGCAAAAACGATTCAGCGGAAACAAAAAGCAAGATCCACACTCTTCTATTTCTTTCGATCGAAACAGGAGTGCAATCTTACTCTGCAATAAATAATCAATCGATTGTGAGTTACGTCTCTGTGTCGAGATGGACGGACTGACTTTCATGGAGAAGAAAACGATTCCTCGGAAAGACAAATCGACATTGTTCTTGTTTTTGGAAAACATCGAAATGATTCGGAAGATGAATAGTGTTTCCCGAATATTTATTTGCCGAATGATCAATTTTTGCAATATATTTCGAATTTATCTAAATTAAACAGTTATTAAAAGATAAATTATTAATTAAAATAATAATTGAGAATTAGCCAAATTAAAGCTGCGAAAATTCAGAATTTCCTGTTTGCGAATGATAAAATGTACATTAAATGTAATCTTGCTTACATAAACAATTACGATAACAACATTTCAATTTTACGAAGTAAGTGCGCTATCTATCAATATTCCTTAACCGGTTATCCATCAAAGCGTTTGCCCCATCAATATTCTGCATAGAGAGTTCTAGAACGCTGACCTTAATTTTAATAGTAGAGTCTTTAATCAAGTTGCGGTCGATTTTTCATTAACTAAAATGTCGCGGCGCTACTAGCCTTGAGTTACAAAGAATTAAAAATGCAAGATTTTCCGCGAAGTCTCTAACGAAGAGTGTAACTAAGAAAAAAGAAACTTTATTATCCAGCATTAACGTCAAAGGTTCCGACGCGTCCCGCATCGTATTGAGCTTTTATGAAAAGAAGATGACATTTGACGGCTTCCCCTTAGCGTAGCGAAATATCGTGCCGCGCTGGAAACCGACTAGATTGAATGCGCACTCGGCTATTTCGATATTTTCTGGTACTCCGAGGAGTTACGCTTATCACTTATAAGTCCGTACGCGTCGCTTCTTCGCGGATTTGTGCAACGTTGCATCGGTATACGTGAGAGCACATACGAAAGCTCGTATGACAGCGACACATCTCAGCTGTTAAAAGTTGCATACGGAAACGGACATTATTGGCAGGGAGGGTGCTACGGTATGGACGTAGATAGATGCAAATAAGATTTACGTCGCATTCCATCTATCATCGTGCGTAGCTTTCTCATCACATTGTCCCTTTTTCCTCCCTCCTCTTCTCTCACTCTTTCTTTCTCGCTATTTCTGCATCGTCAAGTATTAACGAGAGATTGAAAGTGTCGCGTATCCATCGTTAATCTGAAACTCAAATTAATCACGAAAGAATCGGATTTCCTCCTCGAGAATCTTCGTCGGCGCGGATGATGGGGTAACGCAAAATGATATAATAATTCAAAAAATGTTCTTTAGCTCTCTCGAAGCTATGTTGCCGCGCAAGTTGAAATAATCTCTAAATGTCTCTTTAGAAACAAAAGCGACGTTTGTTGCTCTGACAAACGCAAACGGATTACCGAGAGAATGCCACGTTCGCGAGTGATAAGTATCGTTCGTAAAAGACTGACTGAAATCACGATACGATGATATTGCAGCACAGAATTCTAAATTGAGTACTGGAATATCAACACATAATAATGCCTGTAAAAGTAGATTTAGATTTCAAAGAAATTAATAAGAATTTTTAATTTTAGTTCAGTTTAACTAATTTTAAACTTTTTTTATTATAATTTTTTTTTATTAACACTTTAATTTCTCTAACAAGATCATATTGTGTTTAATCTTCATGAGGATTAAAATATGCTGTAGTAAATTTGTTTCTAGAAATTTTATTATGGGAACGTTTTTATACTGTATAGCCTACGTTTTTTCTTTTTTGCAGAAATTAGATCATATATTTATTCAATCGATATGAGAAATATAAATTAGCGCAATATAATTTGATTGAAAATAGAAAACAATAAAATAAAGGTCAAGTCTCTTTTGAATAATTTTTTTTTGTGCGTCAGAATATCAGTTTTGTAGACTGGAATCTCACTAAAAATTTTTTTAATCCATTTGTATGGCGTGCAGTTTCCACAGAACCTGCAGGCACGTCAACCTGCCACCGCATGAGTCCCTTGATGATGGACAAAAGCGATGCTTGTGAAAGACTATAGTATCGTCGATCCTTTCTCGAAAAGCGAGTGCGGCTGAACTCGAGCTGCAACTTTTCTCTTTTGAGTCTATATGCTTGTAACAGTATTCTATATAAATATATATATATATATATTTTTATTTATTTATAATATACAGGTCTATAAAGTCTGTCTTCACCCCGTAAATTTCGGAAACTTTTCTGCAACTGTGTTGAATTATGAACGTTAAAAGCGAGGAATCATGTTCTTTCTTGTATCATACATTGTTATAAATTATCAGAAAATATTACATGAAATAGCAATAAATTGCTGTGAGAGAGATCTTTTTTGTACATCATATACGTTCAATAATATAAATCCTAGCGAAAAATTCTAAAAACACTCCCTCTTTTCTATTTTACATTAGTAAATGAACGTATAATTTAATCTATATGCGTCCCACATTCCCAGCAAAAATAAACTTTGCGCGACAAAATTTATGGCTATTTATTAACCCACAAATTGAAAAAAGAGATTGGTATATTTTATCGGCACTATACCGTAAGTGCGTGATAGCGTGCGAGAAGAACTCACTTATCTCGAATAGTGCAAGGAAAAAGTTTACGTAATATTTCGCTTCTGACATCGTAATTCAACACGGCTGCAGTGAAGAAAACAGAAGCTTTAAATTATTAAAAAATATCGTTTGCGATAACTGCAGCAGCAAGCTAACGTTCTTCAATATACTCGATCCATTGGAACAATGGTATCGGAGCAATACATTTTATTGCTGTTTTGTACAACGTTTCCTAATAATTAAGATCTATATAGACACATCGATAAATATTACTAATACAACAAAATATCATTTTTAATCTTGATTAATGATAATTGAGTCACTTGAAACTCAATGGATATTCGATTTTCAAAAATTACTCGTATCTCCTTTTGATATCGCAAGAGTATAAAAAATTAAATTCGAAAATTGCTACTTTTTATTGCTTTTATAAACTGAGCATATTTAACGCGAACTTTTTCATCATCCGAATACGGTCCATTCTTGAAGAGAGAATGAGCCGTAGTTCTCTGAAAGATAAATTTTTCGAAAGTTGATGCGATATTGTTCCGAATTCAGCCCGAGTCGGCCTATTGTGTTTCGTTGCGGAATTTTTCTCTCGAGAAACTTGTGCGGTGACGTGTATATGATGGCCACATCGCCGAGTTTGCACACCGTATGAGCATAACAACAACTATTTTTTACAAGTTTCGCAAAAACTTGCGAAATATAACGTTTAAGCTCCGCTATATCGTAGCAAAGAATCTATCCGAACGCGTAATTTTCATGCTGGTACGCTTAAGAATTTTTTTCGGAATTGCATGAAACACATATATTAAAATAATGAAACAACGAAACAAAATAAAATAGAAATGTATTAAACGCGAAAATATGCTTCGATTGTCATCTACGACGCTAGCTAATAACACTTTCCAAACTTTTTGTCTTTACTTGCATTTCTACGGGACACGATACGAAGAAAAGCATCGCTGATGAAGCTTATAGGATTTTCGCCTGCTACTTACGGTACAATTCCTATTCCTATCCTATAATCCTTACGCGGATGATTACTTTATCTAATTCGATGTGCGAGTCATCGTCGCGACGGTACCGGAAAGAGGGTACACCAGACTGAACACCATTCGGCTGGGGAAAGATGCCGTTGACGGAAACGTCGATTAACCGTACAAAGCCGGAGCGAAGCGTGTACTCGCGAATTCGGTGGAGCGCGCGTCACGAAGGCCCTGGCAGATGCAGCCGCAACGCGCGCACATTAGAGCTTGCAACGAGATGAAAGCGAGGCCAACGCACGTCTGGCACATCGGTCGATGTTCAAGAGTTACCGCATCTCTGTGCACCCCTCCCTCTCTCTCCTCTTCCTCTTTGGAGGAGGCAAAATTTATGGCACGTAATATCATTACGCCGAATCGCCCGCGATTCTATTCGCGTTGCGGGATTCGCGCATGAGTTATACAGGCTCGCCTGAAGAAAAAGCGTAATATTCGCGCGTGCCGCGCCGAAATTCGCGTGCTACAGAATAAAATCATCCGCCGGCGCAGCCGCGGCGTGTACATATACTAGCCACGCATAATATATCGGGTATCCCGCCGTGTAATGTATCGGATAACTGTCAGACGGATATAGCGAAAGTTTCACCTCCCCGCTTAAGACGCGCTTAAGCGATTTTGCGTTTCTCGGGGATAACGCAGATGTTAGTTTTGCGAACGCGGAGCAGCCGCGAGAGCGCGCGATGCATTTAACATTAATGTATTCCTTGTGCATCCCCGTGCTGCCGCCACGTGGGTTTAACGCGGATTCGTAATAATTTATCTTCCGTTAGGAACGTTTTAAAGTAAAGTTTAAGTTCTTCACGGGGCAAAGGAGGACCGATTGTTTCGTTTAGTGATAACGCGCCGCGCAAACAGACAGTACATAGGAACAATTCAACCGCGCCCGAGACAACAGAAATTGCAATTTCCCAGATCAAAGCCGCGCCTGGTTGCCAATTAGACGACTCGATCAACTTCCGTGTTCTCAGCTTTCGGAAAATCGCAATCGCAAGATACGATGGGGTGACAGTTACGTAATATTACTTTAACTGATGGAAAAAACATGAATAAAATCATGATCAAAATATATCTTTCAATATCTTACATTTCATTTAACTGTGCTTCTGTTCAATAAATATTATATAAAAAAAAAAATCGATATGTAATTTTATTCGAAGCGTTTAATACTCATATATTACTTATACGCGCAATAATTTATCATGTGCAGCTTGTCGATCGTTTCAATAAACAAACACATACAATTTGAAAGAGACTTAAAATTCGTTTGTGAAAGGTAAGATTCTTAAGTAAGTTCTTCCACGGAATTCTGATTTCACTGAGCGGCAATGTAAATTGGATGCAGCGTTTAAGAAAAGCAGTGAATTAGGAGTAGAGAAGCTTAAACTCAATTATAACGGATGGCAATTCTAACATCTCGCGACATTCGAAGTCAGAAAATCAAATGAATTTATATTTCGATAAAGTAGAAATTTTTTTGTGGTTTTTCTGGGAAATCCGTCAAGTTCATTATTTTTCTGGACAATAAAAATGCATACGTTTTAAATATTAAACAGATCGAGAAAGAAGAAAAATAAAGTCAAGACTTGTTTTTGTGATTAATTATCAAACAGAAAAATAGAAGAAGAGCCAACTGCAATTTTATTCAAATAAAATTTCGATCTTTGGATTAAGATAAATTCTTAAATTTTCTATGAACTGCAAGATGACACATACAAGAAAAGAAAAGAGAGTTAGAAATCTCTTACGCTAGTGCATTTTTTGTTAAATGTCTTTATATGAGTGACGAATTTGTAGAAAGAGAAAAGAGAAAAAAAGGAAAAATTCGAAAGAGTTAGATGTTTATAATAAACACTAAATATGTACAAATAACCGCATTATCGTTATTCTTTTACCATAGTAATGATTTTGCGGTGTATAATTCAAAACTCGGTTGAAATTATTAACAATTGATGCCAAGCTGTCCAAAATGTGATTGAAAAATAAACTTCAAATATCAGCTAAATGTTAAACGTAATGTTCTTATGACAATTATAAAATAGTTTCGTACTTTTAAGCATACAATTCATTATTTTAGTATGTGTCTTAAAGTAGTATTTTATTTTAAGTCAGGCGATTAAGATAATTAATGAGTAGTATTTTCACTGTCACTAATGATTCCAAACTCTTTTATCGATTAAGAATACCATCTTTTAACAATGCTGATGATTTTAACAACGATACTGATATTTGATTTTCATTTTTCAATCTGAGTACTTATCTCGAAAAGATTATTGTTATAGATATGTTAATATCTTCGGCATTTCTTCGAGACTTTCCAACGAAAGCCCAGTAGGTGCCGAGAACGTTTCCAGCTGATAAAATTACCCGTCCCTTTCCGTCGGCAAACGCGGACGAGTCTCCAACTTGAGCAATTATACATAGACTCCTTCCTACGTGGACGCGAACGACAGGACTCATTCCGTTTTACGTCTCTTGAACCGACGCGTTTACCGAAGTAATAAAGAGCACGCCATACGACTGTGGACGAAAGGCAATCAGCACTTACGTGTTCGTGTGATTCCGCGAGAATGGATGTCGGGTACCGGGAGCCTCACTGACTGGTCATACCGGAGAACACACGTACACACACGGTACACCTACACACACCTTTTCCTTTCTTCTCTTCCCGATCACGAACGGATTTACGATCGCAGCTTATAAATCACAGAGCGGTTCGGCTTATATATCGTTCCCCTGAAGATAGAGTCTTCAACGCTCCTTCCCCACTCGGATCATTCTCCGCCGCCGGCGAACGATCCCCGCACGTACTCTTTCTCTTCGGCTCCCGATGGCACCGCGAAGTCCTTTCCACACTCGCGACAAATCGTATATTTATTCCTAGCGATTTCTTATTCGTCTCACGAATTTGCAATGCAGTTGTAGCGCGTTATCCGCAATATCAGACAGGCGGAGAAAAAGAGAAAAGGAGAGACAGCGACGAAAATTGCCGCGCTCCGACGTCGCGTCGCGTCGCGACGCTGTCTCTCTTCAGCGAAAACACCCCCTCACCTATGCGAGGTGAACGATCGACGAACCGTGTGCGGTTCGCAGTCCGGCACGAGTCGAACTCGCTGCCTCCTCGGAACGGTGTTCCGGTGGGGTTGACGCCGACGCCGCCGCTGCCGCCGTTGCCGCCGCCGACGCCGGCGCTGCCTGCCGGGGGTCGCGAGGGTGGCTCCAGCTTTGCGACTGCGCCCTTTCTGCTCTCTTCAACCCATTACGTACCTCGCACACGCGTGACCGTGAGACAACACGCTCTTTACGCGTACACCAGCCGCGTACGTATCGCGTACGTGTGAGAGGATGTCTCTTTTTCTCTCTCTCTCTCTTTCTCTTCCGCTTTATCTCACCGCATACACCCCTGTGAAGTCCCTGCCTGTCTATCTACAGCCCCGGACCGAGTCTCTCGCCACCGCAACATGTAGCCTCGTAGTGGCTTTCTCTACCATCCCCTCGCCCTGCCTCGATTGTGCTATAACTCGCGATACATCGCCGTATCACTTTATGTCTGGCATAACGTTTTATTAACCGAAATCAAGTGCGTTTCTCTTCGATCCCCGGTTCCTTCAGCCGAGAGTTTCTCAACGTTCTTTCGCGTATTCCCTGTCTCCTGTTCTAGTTTCTGTTTATTCATCTCTTGTCCGATGGATATGCTATTTCTTTGGAAATAGTCTAATATCGAGACGGTCCCACATGTGGCGAATGTCATTGTCATTTAGATTTAATGCCATTTCTATTAACTGTCATGCCCACTGTTCAGTCTGATGTCCTCGATATGCGTGTATATGCGCGCGCGCGCGCGCGCGTGTGTGTGTTTGTGTGTGTGTATCTGCGTGTCATTCTTTTATTCATTCTTTTCTTGTTCGTTCAATTTTCCACGTTTCTGCAATGACATTTCTTTGGCTTTACATCAATGCATATGTCAACTTGTATCTTCATAAAAATAGTAATGTTGCGCACAACAATTTTTCCTAAACCGGATGTGAAATATTCTTTTTCCTGATCCTACTCTTGATTACAGAATCATATTTATGATATGATATATTGTATTTTATTATTTCTATTATTTACAAAATTTACAAATTTCTACTATTTAAAAAAATTTATGAGGAAACTTAAAAATAAAGAATCTTTTTTTTTTTTAAATTTATGATAAACAATGGTGTAAGAAAAATTAATCGTAAAGATCGAATTTTTTGTATTCTGAAAACTACATGTTCTAAGAACCGTTATATTATATTTTATTGTAAATTACAGTGTTATGAATTATTTCTCATATATTTCTCATATATCTCAAGTAATATTCATCGTTGTAAACTGAAAGGTTGCAAACAGAGTAGAATGTTTTCAACCAAATCATTGATTAAATCTTCACGTTAAACCTTCTATAAGGAATTTGTAACGAGGAGAAAATGTTCTGCTTTCGATATGTTCCGTAAACCCATAAGTAGGTACTTGTACAACAACACAAGGAACAACTTCCGCTCGCTCGTAATAGCGTATTCTGATTGTTTGAAGAAAAAGTATTACTCTTTATGCTCTAGAATCGACGCTGAAATTTAACGATGGTTGTAAACTTTTATAAGGACCTTATTAATGATTGCATTTTTCTATGGAGCTGTCTTTATAGTCTTTCTTTATAGCATTTTTTATGTAACATTTTCCGTATTACAGTTTATTCTACCCTTGTTTGCACATAAAATATTAAATCCACTGATGTGTTCAAACTATGATTACTACATTAATGTCTTAATAACGTTAACACGGTTTAAACTTCTGAATTTAATAAAATAATTATAAGAATTAAAAAATAAGAATTAAATTATAAGAATTCAACTAATGATAAATCGATTTTTCTCTATGTATTTTAATCAAATTTTAGTTCTAACAAATAAAGTTTAATTACAACAGACATGTAATGTCGAAAACGTGGCAATTTCTCTCTATTTTTCGCTAACGAAAAATTATCTTTGCAGCTGGTTGGAGAATCGACAGTCGAAAGAACATGGCTTTAGAAAACTTTATGGATTATCGCTGCAAGCGCAGTGAAGAAGCCTGTTTCGAAAGCTTAAATGGACGTCTATTTACTTGGTTGCCCGCAACGTTGAATGCGCTTGTCAAAACGTGCATATCGGCAGACTATAGAGAAATTAATACCAAACCATATGTTCCGAACAGACCCGCCTAACCCGGTGCATCGGCGCGTGGTAACCAAATCCACGGCAGTTGTGTGCACGCTGGTATGCGTGAGCGACGAAGCGGGGGATGAGGGGGAGAAGATAGGCACAAAGTCCGTGGAGGGTGCCAGTCGGATGATATAGTGGATACCGGTCCGTGGTGGCGGCATGGTGGTTACAGATAAGGAACAGGTCGCATCGCAGAGCCCTGGGTGGAGACGGTACTAATTTAGTAAGCGGCGAACGAGAGTAGCGGCAATACCCGCTTCCGGCTTTCGTGTCTAAGAAGACGGAAGTAACGCGCCGCACGTATACCCGCAGACTCTTTACATTTAATACGACGCTGATATTTCTACTCATGTCTCGTAATAAAATATCATAAATAAATTGATACTTTCCCGAAAAACGAATCAATACGTCGCAATAATCGAGTAATATATAACATAATATATTCAGTATCCGAAATATTAATACCTGATCCTATCATATTTGATTAATATGCCTATCAGATTTGTAAAATATTTCTCGGGAAAGAAACGCTTAAAATTTAATAAAGGGATATCGGTATTTTTTATTCAATACGCGCGACCGTAAAGTACGATTTTCTCAAAACGTACCAGGTGCTCGATAATTTCTCCAAAAGAATCTATCGATGTTTCTCGATATTTTCTTTCGCAAAGTAAGACGCGTTACCAGATATTCTTCTGAAAAAGCCGATACTCCGCAATCTCGAAATATCGTAAATATCCTAGTAACACCCGCGCGGATAACGTATGTAAGCGCGGGTTAGTCGAGCATATTTCATCCCGCTCGCGCATCCGCGCACGCCACGGAATTGGGTGACTATGACGAAACGCGGAGATTTCGCAGCCAGCGTGGCGGAGATTCGCTTCTCGCGCGCCTCGCTGTCAAAACGGAAAGTACGTATGCGGAAGAGTAAAGTAGGATACTGTGCCGAATGGTTACATAGATAAAGCGAGTCTCTCCCGCGTCGAGGAGACAAAGGGGAGAAAGAAAAAGAAGAAAAGGGAAAAAGAGAGAGAGAAGAGGAGCAGGCGCAAAGTTTGAGCCCCCCCTCGTTTTCTCTCGCTTCTTTGGTCTCTTTCCTTTAGGATTTACCGAACGCGCAGGCACATCTGCTCCTTCCGCGTGTTGCTCGTGCGAAAGAAGGACTCCGAGAGAGAGAGGGAGAAAGAGAGAAAGAAAAGGTGGATTGAACCGGGATCAGCGGAATTTACTCCGGCGGATTGTGTGAGCACGCGTTTTCTCTGCCAAGCCGCGACCAAACGGCGAGGCGCGTGACAGAAATTGCGTTTCGCGCGAGTATCGATGCGTTCGGGGATATCTCGACTTTACGTACGCGAAGTGGGGCGGCACGAGGAATATTCGAACAGTGGCGAGTACGTTAGCGAAGAGATATATATATATCTCTCTCTCTCTCTCTCTCTCCGATGACATTGTATCAGTTGTTTGATTAGAGGAAACCAAACGGCGACGGCAGCAGCAACAGTGGCAGCTGTGTACAAATTCTCGTGAAATATACAACGTATAGATACACACGTGTGCACGACGGAGATGTACACAGTTGCGGAATCGTGAATATTCCGCCGGTAATCAGTTGCGCTTCAACAGTCCCCCGGTCCTCTGAAATGGTCCCGCGAATGCGCTGGCATTTCATACGAAATGATCGTACGCGACAAAATTCGAGATAACAGGGCGAAAATAAGCGTCGACGACGAGCGCGATAATGTCGCTGCTTGTCGGCGAAGAGTTGTGCCGAAGAGGCGAGAGTATGCTAATTATAATAACGCAACGAAAAAGGGCATTGTACGCGGGCGTGCGCTTTTACATACAATGTCGTCGTATTAATATTATGCAAATTTCTCCTTCGCCCGCGTTTTCCGCACGCAACCCCGGCATCGGCGGAGTTTCTTCGCCAGAACGAACCATATGACGGAGTGGAAATAAGACGGGCTGCCGTAAAGCACTCCGACTGCGGGATAACGCGGGATAAAATATATTCCGGGACACAGGTCGAGTTAACGCGCGAAATATCGAACGGTGATTTATGACGGTGAGACGTGCGTTTAATAGGAAGGCGCAAGATCGTTTCTGATACGTTTAGTATCTAGTATAAGACATCGCGGGATAGACACGCATATATTGTACACATATGTGTAATAAAACATGATACGCGGTGCGGTGTATGATTAGCTGTTTCTCATTAGCCGGCGGGTGCTTATTCGGCTTTTAGATCAGTGCACCGTATGCAACCTGCGCGTAGCTTCCAGCGAAACGTGGGCAGCTCGTTTGTGCTCCGCCGTGTATTTTGTACTTGTCCATTTGCTTACATGCATTTCCACTACACGCGTCGTTACGAAGAGTCAGCGCCATTGGATCCTGCGCCATTGCTTGCGTGTTAATATCCATATACATCTCGAAGGATGACCGATTTCCGCCGTACGTATATTACCGGAGCTTAGTTCTGGAACTATCGAGGAAACAAACACCGGGCGAACACAGATTTGCCCTCACCAAATACGAAGTCCAACTAAGATTATTTTGATACTTCCGCAAACTTAAAAATTAATTACAATACAAATTTTTAACAAAATATCATAAATAAGTATATATATATTTTTTCGAAACTTAATAAAATATAAATAAAAATATAAATGAAGTATTAAAAGCCTAAAAAAAATATATCAATCTCAGTTAGCTCCTTAATTCATGTAGTACATATATGTTATGTATTTTTAAATATTAAATTTTATTTTAAAGATCAAATCTTAAAATCCATTAAAATCAAGAAAATTTTAATGACTACAAGTAATAATTATCAACTAGCTAACGTATATCTGGCGAGCAAATTATGAATTCTCAGCGTGAGCAACGTGGATAAAGACTTGACACTAGTCTAGATTAGGTTTATGTAATAAGTATGTTTCTCCGAATTTAGGAAACATGTCGAGAACGGTTAATGGTTCTCGACCGTTTCCGAAGTATCTGTAAATTCTATAAGTTACATATTGCGGGAGAAGTTGGTTGTAATCCACCAACTTCGAAACTCGAGTGTCTTTGTGTAGCCAAGCCAGGAGAGCCTCGCCGAGCAGAGCACGCTGCATCAAAGTAGTATGAAATAACTTTCGCGAGTCCGTGAAGTTCTCGTTTCTCATCCGGTCGAAAATTATTTCCAAGAGCTCAAGTTTCTTAAAGTAATGTCCCATCGGCTAACTATGACGTTTGCATTTTCATGTCGAAGAGTAATTCTTCAATTATGAGCATTGATTTGTATACAGTACTCTCTCTCTCTCTCTCTCTCTCTCTCTCTCTCTCTCTCTCTCTCTCTCTCTCTCTCTCTC
>JANQDE010000003.1:3507633-3544647 GCA_037157785.1 Cephalotes varians
CTCTCTCTCTCTCTCTCTCTCTCTCTCTCTCTCTTTCTCTCCCTCTTTTTCGAAAAAATTGCATTAATAAACTTTTTGGAATGATGAAGAGGACGAACTAATATTGAACATCTCTCATATAAATATAGAATTTATTTCTATCACACACACATAAATCCAATTTATTTCTATCAATAGACATCATTCGACTTGACGTATGTGAATATTTTTAATATTTTATATTGGAAAGTAGTAAAAAAAGAAAAATTAGACCAAACGGTCTATATTTGACCACAATAGTCAAAAGATACATATGCCGAATATGAATACACCGTGCCAGTATTAGTATTGATTAAACAGAAAGGAAAAACCATTTTTGCTATTTTCGATTTGATATAACACTCACCTAGGCCAGTATGGGGAATCGCATTCCGTAACAACCGATTCCCCTGGCGATGTAGCGAGAAAGCGGACGGGAACTAACATTGGGGGGGACTGGGAGCAGTTCGTAACTCCTTGGAACTCGTTGGAACTGGTAACATCTTTGCTACTTCTCGAGTGACAACGGTGGAAAGGCATAAAGCGACGTTCCCGTCGAGAGACGCGTCGCTCGGCACACGTCTTCGCAGTCTGACGCTTTGATCTTTTACGTACTGCGACGCCATCGGGCATCGGGGGATATGCTCCCTCCGCCGAACGGACAGACGTTCGAACGTCCTTTTGCTACTTTTGACGCGATGTCTTTGACTTCGTTGACCGAGAGACCACGTCAGGAGGAAGAAAGATGGTGCGGGTAAAGGAATCGTATTTCTTCGCTCGTGAAATCAAATTTTCCCGACGGCGACGCGCTTACGTCGCTCGAAGTATCATAATTATTTATCGTTGTAAAGTTTGTCGAAAGCAAATTAAATCACTGGCGAGCGCGAATAGGCGCGCGATGAACGAAAATTTCATCCCTTCGGGCCTTTATCGAACGCGCACGATTAATATGATATCAACGTATCAACGTCGAAACGCTTGTTAATCCATCGGCAGCAATAATTTTTGGCCTAATTGTTCGATCATCTTCGATGAACTCGATATTTGATATTTATGGGCGCGGATGATATTGGCAGCGAGCCGCGCCAAGTTCCCATTATTCGTTCATAAGGGGATAATTCAGATAAACATACACGCGCGGCGTCCGATGCATCAATGTTACAAGCGCTTTAGTGTCGCGCGGCGATAATTATCGCGCGTTTCTCCGCCGTTCATTTAATATTTCAGGCGTGGCATAAACAAAAGTGTATCGGATTTCCCCGGATGCGCGGCGGTCATATTGACCGGAACGCGAAACGAGCGCTCGACATTGAGATCGTGGCATAATCCCAATAAAACGTACAGCCGGGTTCAGAACGGTCCGGGTGCGTACGTGCGAGTGTATCGACGCGCGGCGCATTTTACGCGCATTATGCTCCCATTATTAAAACATACTACCGGCGTCCGCCGCGCGGCAACCCGACGAGCCTGGAGCGCGAGCGAAACGCCGATAGGGGTTGATAGATCACGCATTTCCCTGACGCCCCGTCGATGAGACGAGCACGGGGCGCGCGGCTATTTCATTTTCCATCTCAGTGGATTTGCCGGGGCTAATCGATAATCGCACCACAGACACGCCCGACGCTCGCTGCGATAACAGCCAAGCGAACGGAGAACCAACTTCGCCCATTGCGGCCATTCCGCAACGTTATCAACGGTCGGCAGCCTCGACGCTCGTTTCCGCAGCGAACTATAATTTTCTCGGGGGCCAATGCGTCGCGCGAATTTAACGAAATTCTGCGCGAGATCTCGTCCGCGTATAAAAGTACGAAAGACGTACGCCATCCAGAGAACGACGTGAGAATTGGGAATCTCTTTGGCAGAAGTCATATATATATATATATATATATATATATATGACTTTTTTCTAAGAATTTCTTGTCTGGCATTCATCAATGGCGCACGTATCGAATCCCATTGAAATTCCTTTTACTAATTAATTTCTCATTATTTTCGTATTATTTCTTATTATTATAATATTTTTTTATTATTTTAAATTTGAAGGAGAGATGCGACCAGCGATGAGCTCGAAGACGCGATTTACGTTTGTTTATGCGTCGTCAAACGTAAAATTCCTTCGACATTGATTTGTCCAAGTTTGACCACGCGCTATCGACTGCGGAAGTCGACCGCTAGGCTGGTACCGTCGGCTGGTCACATCCGGTTGCTGAGAATACAGTTGATCACGCATCCATGTAACGCCCAATCCACTCGGTTTCTTTCGTGTCCGTCAATAGAGCGTCGTGTACGCCGCAAATTGCCGCCGGAACTAAACCGAGGCAATTAGCAGCGTCTGCGTATGCGCATTATTGAATTGGCACGCGGCGACACAGCGACCGTTCCGATCTTCCCATTCATCCTGCGAGCGCGCATTTCCGAGGCTAATTAAAATTATATTGTCGCATGGCGCACGTCACTTTAGCGTAACGAGAATTCATTTTCAAAAATGAGGTCGACCGACGTTCCGTCACGGCGACGGCAATAACGAAAGAAATTTATTGAGACGAATGACATGGCGCAAACAAAACCGTGAGAATTGCGGGAATACATCGTTAACGCGGCGCGTCATAAAAGCGCCAGCCACCGAAATCACCACTTTCGCGGCGGAGAATTAAGGAACCCGTCCAACGATCAACGTAATGTCTAACACAATTGCCGATCAACGTAACGACTTGTTGTATCCGAATACAATCTTCGACAGCAGATGTTGATACTGCTCGCAGAAATATATATTTTGTGAAAAAGAACTTATTTATCTTGGAAACATACATGCGTTAATGTGCAGCTAAAAACAAATGACTCAATTCTCCATGAAACGTTTTATGGGACAAGAATAAAAATTATGAATTATATTAACTATATACACGATGCACGAAACTTTAACTTTTTTTAAAACAAAATATCTAGCCATTTGCTCTACTTTTAAATAAAATACTGAGTAAAATTAATAAAACAATATCATTTACATACGTTACGTCAATTCCATTTACTAGGTATTTTTCCTATTTTTACTAACCGATCGCTCTACTTTTGAATAATATATCAAATAAAATTTGAATAAAAAAATATATTTTTTGATACACATTTTCCGCTCTATTTATATATATTACGCCAATAGGGCAAGTTCCATTTACGAGACATCCTTCCTATTTTTATTAACCGATCGATCGACCTTACCGGGAACTTTCGATCGTAACGGATAATGTCAACGTTGTAGTTTCGCGACATGCTATTGCTATGGTAACTTTGCGACTCGTTTGTGCGCGCGCATTTTCTTCACTTTTGCATACGTCGTTTCTTACAACGAACTATTATTATTAAACAAGAGCGACACATTTCCGGTATGTACATCAACCCCAATGAACGATAAGCCAATTAATTAAGCTAATGTCTAACGGTCGCAAGTATCATCGATTCGTATCAATTGGTCAAGTTTGAGTGAGGTCGCAGGTAAGGGTCACATCTGAAAGCCATTTAAACGATGCATTAATTAGCGGAATTACTGCATTAACGATAATTGAAACTACGCGATTGTTGCGCTCTCGCGAAACGTGACTATTCACGTTATTTGCATACCCCAAATATCCCTTTACACTATTAAAGCTTAAGTTTAATATATATCCCGAATTAGTAAAGAACATTTATAAGACAGAAAACTTAATTCTCCTCACCTTATTTAATTCCTGACTTTCTATTTTACATCTAGCTTCATTATCATTTCAATGCTTTAACAATCTCGGCTTCAACTGTCATTGACTTATCTCTTCCTCACTTATAATATTTTTGTACGTAGTAAATTGCATTTACTTGTATCAAAAATTACACGTACGCGTGTCTCGTGCAGAAATGATCAGAAAAGTTGCTCACAAAGATAGCTCGTCCCGCTTTAAAACCAGACCCGATGGAAATTCGTACGCAGCGACGGTGCACGTAGATGTAGATCTAAGGTCTATAAATTTGAAAAGTTTTTCTTTAGTTGAAGCTGCAATATAAAAATCTGGGACGGGTAAGAGAAAACGTGAGGAGAAAAAAAAAGCGAAAAAGTAACGAAAACAACAGAGAAGCGAAGAGAAGCAGCGAGATGCCGATTGATTGTTATTACTTACCGCCAAGTCCACCTTGTCGCACCATTATGCTACTCGCAAAAGCACTAGGCATTCACTTCAACTACAAGATCGTAAATGTCCCGAAAGGGGAACATTTGACGCCGGAATTTTTACAGGTTTTTCAGTTTTATTGTTCTCGTTTTGCATAATTTCTCGTTTCGCATTTAGTAACTCTTAAAATATAAATACAATTCAAATCTGCATAATCGAAATTTTGTAAACAGGCGTTGAATTCTGTCTTAAATTCTCAAAGCTATTTTATTTTTATTTTATTTTAGATTAACCCGCAACATACAATACCAACCATCGACGACAACGGTTTTATTTTGTGGGAAAGGTATATATGAGAAATTTTTATTCTAATTTATAATCAAGCATCATGTTATATTTTATGTCGTTACAGTCGTCCTATTATGGCTTATTTAGTCAGCAAATACGCGAAGAACGACTCCCTTTATCCGAAAGATCCGAAAGAAAGGGCAGTGGTTGATCAAATGATGTATTTCGATGCTGGTACTCTCTATTTCAATCTAATTAAATGCTATGTACGTATTGATCTTTGTTCTAAAATTTTTAAATTAATATTACGACCGAATCCGCAATATCCACCGGATATCCTTAATGAAATTGATTTTTCCTTATCCATTTCCATTCAGTTAATTCGTCTTTTCCACATGATTCAATTATGATTAAAAAAATATCCTCTCTGTCTCTGGGACACTCGGAATTATATCAGCACAATATGATATTATACTGGCACAATTCTCTCTTTTCTTTGATATTATTTGTTGATATGAGATACGACAGACAAAATTGTCGTCGTTTAGATGCCGGTATGCCGAGGTCTAGCCAATTCCGTTAACGAGGCAGATCTGACTCGAGTAGAGAAATCGTTCGAGGTGCTCAACGCTTTCCTCAACGGCAAAGAATTTGCGGCCGGTGATAACCTGACCATCGCCGATTTCACTATCAGTACTACTATCTGTACGATACTGGTGAGTCTCTCGTAGAGAATGACTTTATTTTCGGTTAAGTCGCAAATACGAGACCGATTTCTCAATTGCAGTGTTTTGACTTCGACATCGGCCGTTACGATAACGTTGCCGCGTATTACGACCGTTGCAAGGAAAGCCTGGAGAGATTCGGGTTCGAAGAGGTGCACGCTATGGGTGTTAAAGCGTTTACCGAGATGTACCACGCGAACCTGCAAGAATCTAGTTAACGTGGATATGGATATTTGTGCACACTTAAAGCGAAGAATCGATAGTAACTCGTTTACCTGAGATCGAGATTAGACATGGAATCTCATTATTATACCTTATAGAATTTAAAATGCACTTTTTACTTTCGCGTTCTCCGGCGTTTCAACAGCTCTGTTATAATAAACCAGATAATACAAGTGCGTTCAAAGCGTTATTGTTATTGCAGGATCTTCTAGGGATCTCCCTTTACCTGAGAGATCCTTTGTCTAGAACTAGATATTATCTTTACAACATTATATCTTTCTCTGTACAGGACAGAGCGAAAGATTTAAATAAAATCATTAAAATATGTGTAAAATTAAGTTTGACGAAAATATGCACTTGTAGAAACTAATTTGTAATTAATTTTGTGACTGAAAGTAACTTATTATATGACTTAATAAAATGACTGAAAATGTCTTTTATCTTCCTCGACACTTCAATTCTCATTAGTTTTATAGCCACGCTTGCTCCCGTAATGGTGTTCACGGTGAAATTTATAAAGCTAACGAGAATCAATATTCTCATCCAGCAAACGTTGAAAGAATATAATGGCAACGTTGAATTATATAATATCAACAGTGCCGCTATACATCGTCTTGTCATCATTACACTTCATTTTCTTAATTACACAGCGTGACGTCAATCATGTGAAGCATAAAAACTTTCAGGTGCACGAAACGTATTATTCTTTTTCAGCGCGTCGTGGGATAGAATAATCATTGAAACAAAATGAAAGCCTAAAGCGGTCATTATTGATTTTTAATAAAGAAAATCTTAGAGCGGAAAAAATAATATTTTTATTAATTTTAAATCTGTCAAAGATTGACAGCTAAACGTTACGCGCTGTGAAAGCAAGCTAAGTATAGACGACAATGAAAGAGCGAGCAGAAAGAGATAACGAATAAATGAATGAAGAAAAGAGTGAGCTTTCAATAAGTTTTCTCATCTTTTGTCGCCTCTTCACGCGTGCGAGGCAAAGAAAAAAAAAAACAAAAGAGAACAGATGCTTACACATCGTCGCGCATGTGATATTGTGTCAATGTTTAAATTTTATATCTGCAGTTTACTTATACTCTTTTTAAAAATAATCTTTAAATTTTGTTGTTGAAATAGAAAATAAAACTCTGCAAAATATAACTGTCGCCAAATTTTTTTATTCCAATTTAGTTATAAATTAGAGAAACGTAAAAGTAGAGCTCAGAAATTAGCTGACTTATATTTTGATTAATTTGAATCTGATCGTTTTAACAATGTCGGACAAATAATATTTTTAAGATTATAAACTATTAAACTATTTAAAAAAAAATTTATTCACGTTTCAGAAATAAAAATAAATAATGTAATTTATATCGGAAATATATTTAATATATGTAATTATTGAAAGTAAATGAATTATTAAAGAAATAATGAATTATTAAAGAATTGTATTATCGACATTTTATGAACATAACGTAATTAATGTAAAAAAATCATGGCATGGGACAATAAAAAAATTATAAACAGCATGTTTATTGGAAAATTTAGTGGATTACAAGAAGATGATTACGAAGATTTATATGGTTACGTAGATTAATGTTTTTATTTTTAACAAGTACGTTATCTTCTTGACTTCAATAACACAATTACAACATCATCGTCATTACGATAAAATCGTCAAAGTTTTAGTATCTTATCGCGAGTAATCATGTTTGTCATTTAAATCTATTTATTTATCATTTATAATATGTCAGGGCCAACGTGATAAGAAGAAAAAAAGTACAAAGAATACAAAGAGAGTTACTGGAATCTAGCGATTTAAAAAGGGCTCGTTAAATCAGCCTTTATTAAAAATTTTTTTATCTTTCTTGGTCTATTAAGTTTATTATTTTTTTATTGTAACATAAACGATCTTATTTTACTCATGTGCAAACGAGAAAATTATAAAATATATATATTGCACTAAAAAAGAAAAATAATTTATTTAAAGAGTTGTATTTTATACAGTATTGCTTTTGTGATATCGCTGTATAAAATACAAATATATAAGCAATTACATAGCGATCATATACGTATAAAGTATAATTTTAATATTGTATAAATATTTTATATTACGAGACATTTTTTCTTTTATTTATTTTATATTTGCATTTCACTACTTGATTTCCTCCGCGACTCTGAATATCCCCAAAGATTTTAGTATCCACGAACTAATGTATCTTACGTGTATCGTTTATCTTCATTGACACCGATACTCCGATATTGGGTATATACACGTATTAGTTGCCCCTGCTAAACAATTATGTAAGAATGAGTAACCAGTATAACGATGACGAGGCAGAAATACATTTCACAGTCATGAAATCCAGTTTCTTCTACGGCAACAAACTGTTGCCGCATTTGTCGCATAACTCATGCTATCGGATATATCGAAACATTTTGCCTTTTCTCACTGACAAGTTTTCAGATATTTATTATTTATAAAATGTATAGAAGATAATATGCCCTTATCAGATATTATAATCCTACAGACTAATTTGCATTATTATAATTCGATATAGAGCATGAAAATATTATTTTATATATTAATATAAAATATATATTAATTATTATATATAAAACAATATTATTATATATATAATATTTATATATAATGTTGTATACTATATTATATACAATTAATCTTTTAATTATATTTTTAAATTATATATTAATTAATGTGTATAAACTATAAAAAACACTTTTTAAAAACAAGCTATATTTTTTACTTAACTCGCAGCGATATACTTAAGAACACGCATACATATTTTCCCACACCGTTATGAGAACCAGTTAAAATCCACTTAACTGTAACTGATGCTTAAGAGAACGGTCTATACACAAGGTGATTCTAGTAACAGAAGTCTTTCTTATAAGAAAACAGAACGAAATATGATAGAAGAAAAAGCAAACTTCCTAGAAATTCTGTTCTTTTGCATCAATGCATAAAATGCAAATGTGTTTTTTTTTAAATAAAACTTGATATACCTCTGATGCGTAAATCTCAATTCTTCTCATTATTTTACATATGGAAAACTATCATATAGCAAGATTTAATTTTAATACCGCAATGTGAGGAAAAACTTTTAACGAATAAATCCGCTCTGACCGCTTCTGCGATAATCTATCGACGTTATTAACTTAATCGCTTTATGTTAGTTAGTTTCGCGGAGAATTAATTTGCTTTGTAGGAAATTTCCAAGTATAATTGCGTTAAAAGTTTAAACATGCGGCAGAACCGCAACTGGCTAATAATTCGATAGAGCTACTTATGCGATAATGCTTCTCGCGTTCTTCCGGAGAAGTTCCTGGACGGTCAACCGCGAGCTATTAAAACCGCCCATCCGATCTTGATCAAGACGAGTTTCCTGAATTCGGAGCGTGCTAATTCGAAATTAGCTTATTAGCGATCTTAATATCGTGTGCGTCTTAATACGTTTGCGTGAAAACAAGTGCGACGTTAACTTTGCGTAACTCCAGAGAAAAGTGTGCCACAGTTTCATAGCGTTTACTTACATAGCAATTGATCGCGTCACGTTCGTTTGTCGTGTTTGCCGACTATAATGCATTAAAATAATTGAAACACTTTTTTGTTTTGTTACGTGAAACTTAAATGATAATTACAACGTTGTATTAGTATACGCTAAAATTACATTATTCTGCTCTGACTATTGTATTCTCCAATTTATGTAAAAATTATCATAATACGAAGATTACATAAATTTCAATTGTTGAATTTTATATATTCTAAAACAAATAATATTTTATTCTTTAAAGAAACAAAAAATTTGATTAAACAATTAAAAGGAGTAAAATTTTGACTTAAAGAATTTTGCTGTTTTAACTGTTTTACATTCGTAAAAGAGCTGTTAAACATAACGTGTTAGTGCACAGTTTATAAGCATGCATAAAGGCTAAAACGTTATATAATCGGAAAAATAAAATTAAATGTCACATACGCGAGCAAACGCACATTTACGTGCGACATGCATCACGCATGCAGAGCGTCCCTGTGCTCCATTCAGTTACGATTTGATTTGTAGAATTTTTCTTTAGCAAATATTAAATTAGAAAGGACTTCCATCTTTTTAATACACAAACCAAAGTATCTTAGTTTCCAACCCTCAGATAAACATCATTTAGGAAAAACGTAAAATTTGTTCAAGATTAAAAAATAAACAAACAGAGAGAAAGAGTGAGGGGATTTTGCCTCTGTGTAATTTAGAAAAGCTGATATCTTCGCTTATTTCTCAAGAGAATCATGTTTGGCCATAA
This sequence comes from Cephalotes varians, assembly GCA_037157785.1. Lineage (NCBI taxonomy): Eukaryota > Metazoa > Arthropoda > Insecta > Hymenoptera > Formicidae > Cephalotes > Cephalotes varians. The sequence goes on from JANQDE010000003.1 coordinate 3,517,331, forward strand.
AACTTACCAATTATCCTTTTTAATTTCGCTTCCGTTGCTTTCAGTACTGATGGATTTCCGAATGTTTCATTCTCGTTCGTTACATTCGCACGAACTACGCACAACACGTCAAATGAGCACATTAGTGTAGGAAGGCGAAACCTTGAGGCTCAAGGCCACACAGACTCTTGGACTATTGCTTTCACTTGCTACCAAGTGGTTGTCTATCGTCAGTTTTTCTGGAAAATGATATCCTGTGTAAACTGTAACTTTTAGAAAACCCGAAATAAGTATTTGTTTGTAGCATCGTGTTTCGCTATTGTCTCGTAAACTTATTGCATGCTTTATAATACTCTTGTGCAACTATAATTATCTCTATCTTCTGAAGGCTTTAAATAAAGTTGAGTTAATGTCCGAAAATTAAATATTAAAAGATTTAAAGGAAAATTCCTTATTATTGATACCATTTTATTTATAACAAAACGATTATTTGCGAAAAATAAGATATATCGTTAAGGAGCCAATGTTGTATTACCGAGTAGTAGGCGTGGGACGAGATCAACGTCACTTTTTTCCGATACAAATCTTGCTGAGTCAGCTTAACAACGGCAATGCTGGAACCTTAGTTTTCTCATAATGTGCAAAGAAGAGCATGATTTGCGAATTTTTTTTATTGCGGCGACGAATCATCTACATGCTGGACCTAAGTAGCGCCGATTAGCCGATAAAAGCTAATACGTAGCTAATACATCAAAAAGCTGATAGATTGACCCGCAAATTAAATCGCAGCGTAATCAAGTTCACAAATATGAACTTAAGGCTGCAAAGCTTATCAGACTCTGGCTTATCAGAAGTCTTTTCAAATAAAACCAACTTATTAGCAGTGCTTCTTTTTAAGCCTTGCAATTTTTCAAATGAATATATTGCAAACGTAATTATTCTAAAAAGAACGGTTTTGCTGAAGTATCTAAAAATTTAACTAAAGATCTGAAAATAATTATATTAAACTATCAAAATAATTATGACGCTCAAGGTTGATTGTTAGAATGTCAAAATTTTTTGCAGCATTAAACATCATGTTTAAGTTTTCTACATACTTATTTTGATGGTTCAACAAAATTATTTTCAAATCTGCGTTTAGCTAAATTTTTAGATACTTCAGGAAAACTGTTTTTTCTGTATACCGAAGCACTAAATAATAAATTTGTTCACATTTCATTAATTGAATTGCAAAAATGTTAGATAAACGACGAATTAGATAACACAATGTTGCGAGCAGGAGCAAGTGGGTGGTCAGTAAGATCGATTTACACGAAGTAAAATATCGTCGTTTGCCACGCGGACGCTCAATTTCTTATTAATGTATATTGTTCGCTTGCGCGAGAACCTCTATCATCTTTTTTTATCGCTATTATAAAAATGAAACATTTGAAACGACATTTGATTGAGAAAGTCGCGACGAAGTAGAAGGTGGCAACGCCCGCGACTACTAGCAAGTATTGAGAACCTTCGCATAATCGATCTCACTCTTGCGTGCGTAAAGTAGTGAGGCTGTTTCGTGTTACGCGGGCTTATAAATAGCCCGAACAAGCAAGTTGGTTAGACAGTATACTATAATCTCGCCACGCGTCTCCAGAGAATACAATCTGCAGGTTCGGTCCGTTGTGACTTCTCACTCCCATTTCTCTCCACCTGTCACAAATAATTCGCCAAAATTGTGATAAGACCACTTGAACGATTGCAAATATTTGTGATTCACGGTGCGCGGGGTCAACTTTGCAATGAAATTCGAGTGTTTGAATCCTCGTTGCACGATAGTTTATGAACATGGAAACTTGCGAAATCATTTTCTATGTTTGCTCAGTGCATAGTTGAATGTGTAGAGTCATGGCACATCGTTTCGCTATATACTCGCTAATTGACAAGTTTCCTGATAGCACAGAAGGTTTTAGTTATGTTACACAGAAACGATTCAATGACGTTTTAATGACATTGAAACGTTCCTGTAATATAACTAAAACCTTCTGTGCTATCAGGATTTACTTCTGACTTTTAAATTGATAACGCAAATTTATGTGCCTTAGATTAGATTCGTTTGAGATAATGTCACCAGGTTGTATCGCCTGATGTGTTGTTATTCTTCGTTTCTTTTCAATTTTGCGCAGTTGCTCTTTTAAACGTGAAAGGCTCCCGCGTATCGTCGAAAATAGTTTTGCGCCGCTCGAATACTCCCGAATGTCTGACACGCGATCGATCACACTGGCTACTTCATTAATAGCGTCACGCTGGTTTTGGTAGATTTCAAGATGCCCATCGATCTTTACCAAGTTCCCGGAAGTGCGCCATGTCGTGCTGTGCGCTTGGCGGCAGCAGCCATAGGAGTGGATATAAACCTGAAGAACGTTGATCTCATGGGTGGCGAACATCTGAAACCCGAATTTCTTAAGGTGACTTACAATTAAATTTTTTACAAAGTGAAGTATTTAAGGATGCAAGAGAATTCTTAAATTATTTTTATATCAAAATACACAAGAACATAAAATAAAATTTAGGATCTTTATTTTCAAAAATAATTGGTTTAAAAATATTATAATATTTTTCTTTAATTAATGTTTTCTAAAAACTATCTTTCCGAGAGTTTCAGTTGCAAATTGCTTAAATACTTTTATCAGAATAAATAATAATGTTTATGCTGCAACATATTTATTGAAATACTATTGTTTTTAATATTCTTTTTATTGAAAATATTAAAGTAAACACATATTATGTAAATAACAAAATATTTTACAATTATAGTAATTATAATATATATTTTAAACATTCTGTTTATTTATAACATTTTATTTTTTTCTTTATACAGATTTTATATATATATATATATTTATTATGCAATAACTTTAAGAAATATTAATGTTGAGAAGATAGATACAGTAATTTATAATTAAAATTAAAAAAATCTTTAAACGTTTTTCTTAAAAACAATTTTTTTTAATATTAAAAAAGTAAATTTTTTGTATTTCCAAGTTTTTATAATTTAACTTATCGAATAAAAATATATTTCAAATTTCAAAATAATTAAAAATAATTGTTATTTTGTATTTTTCGTTCTTAATATAGATGAATCCACAACATACGGTACCTACACTAGATGACAATGGCCTATATTTGTGGGAAAGGTTTTTATCTTTTAATATCTTTATCTTAACATTTGGCGAATGACACAAGTCTGATTTTCACACATATAAAATATATTATTTTCTATAATTTTCGACTTTGTTATATTTCATTGCGTAAAACGAACTATTTTTAGATTTGTACATATCAGATAGATATATATGTTTTTTACAAATTCTTTAGTAAAATTAATGTTAGTTATTTATTATTATAATATTATTACACGCTTGCATTGATTTGCAGCCGTGCGATTATGACCTACCTGGCCAATCAATATGGCAAGAATGATTCTCTCTACCCAAAAGATCCAAAAAAACGAGTCTTAGTTGATCAAAGACTATATTTCGACTTGGGAACTCTGTATCAATCGTTCGCCGATTATTACGTAAGTTATCCTTGGATTGTATAATATTTCATAAATTATACTTAATAATGATTGATAGAGTTGATGGCCACACACACAAATATATATATGTACAAATATTAATTTCAGTATACATTGTTATTTTCCGGCGTCACTCCGGATCAAGCAAAATTCGATAAGACGAACAACGCCTTGTCTTTCTTGGATAAATTCCTAGAAGGGGAAAATTATGTGGCGGGGAAAACTTTAACTCTCGCTGATCTTGCCTTGGTCGTTACCGTTTCGAATTTTAAGGTTGGAAACTGGTTTTACTCAAACATATATTATCGATTCTAACGTTCATTAAGTCAGAAAATGTTTAGCATAGCAAAAAAAGTATTTCTAGATATAGAAATAATAGAAACGTTATTTCTTGATTAAAATTAAATGTTATTATGTGTTATTAGTTTTATTATTATTATTATTATTATTATTATTATTATTATTATTATTGCAATATTAATTTCAAATAAATTTTTATGCTTTTTAAATTCGTAACTTTGCTGTATAACGCGCGCGTATATTGATTACAAACAAAATTAAAAATATAAATTTATTGAAAATATAGTTTTGTAAATCATTATGACAAAAATAACATTTTTAATTAGCAATTTAAACTTTAACATTTCTCTTCTTGCAGCTTATGGACCATGACTTGAGTAAATATAGCAACATTCTGAAATGGTTTGCCAAGATTCAAGCCGAAGCTCCTAAATATAATGAAATCGAAAGCGTCGGTATAAAAGCATTCAAAGATTTCGTTGACAATATTAGAAAAAAGAAATAAACTCATAACATAAATGTAACAATTGTATGCATTGGTGCTTTAATATTTTTATAATAATTTGTCTTATATAATATTTTTATGTATCACAGATTCTGATTTTGCACAAATAAATTATGATTGTTAAACAGATTAAGAGAGTACTAATTTAATAAATAAAATTACTAATATGATATATAGTAAAGACATATAAGTTCTAACAAGAAAAATAAAAAATAAGAAACAACATAATTAAAAATTTGAAATTTGGAAATCTGGAAAAACATTAAAATGTTCTTTTATTTTATTATTAATAATCAATTTTAACACGTAAATAAATAAATAAACTTGAAACTATGAAAAATAAAGAAAATTATAAAGAAAAAATAACAAAATTAAAGAATATTACAATAAATTTAGTATTATTATCATTATTATCATTATTATGAATTTTTTATTAAATATACATAATATTAGAAAATAATAGAAAATAATTATGCATATAAAAATTTATTTTAATTGTAAATAAATATTCAGTTGCAGATAGCAAAAGTTATATTTTAGATGATAAGTTTCCAAGTATAAGTATTAATTAATATCCTATTTCATGAGTCATTACTTTATAATATTCGAAGAAAGTTTTATTATTAAAATATTACGGGATAATATATATTCCCCGCAAATTTCACGGGTATAAGTTGGAGATTCTCACCTCTGCTGGTCACTTAACAACGGGAAAACTTTTAACATAGTTGAACACTCTGCCTTTGGAGAATCTTGACCTAGCTTGCAGCACGGCTTTGTCACGAACAAAAAGTTTTCACACGACCAGACCAAAATCTTCCTCTTTCCACTTGAAATCTTGTTAACAGGTAAATTTCATCTTATCGACTATCGCAAAGTTATATCATATATATGCAAAGCAAAATTTTAAAAGCGTAAAGCATATATTAATTAATATAGTCATTCTAATAAAAATTTTTTCATTTAATCTATTATAATTTACTTATTTGTTGTTATATATATTTTATATATAATGTGTGTGTGTGTGTGTGTGTGTGTGTGTTTTCTTTATAAATACATATATATTCCAGAATTCACGCACGAAGTGCACAATTTGATTTTTTGTAGAAACAACTACTAGAAATAATGAGAGCAATTTAAAACTAACGAATAAGTTACGCATAAATTAGGAGGTATAGATGTGTAAAATGTTTTACTATTTCTCTAAAGATTTTATAATAACTATAGATGATATTTAAATATCGTTATTTTGAATACATAAGAAAAAGTTTTTTATTAATAAGAAAAAATTTAAAGCATTGGCTAAAATATATATTTTAGCAATTATAGCAATTTTTGAAATAAAAAGTATCATATATCAATTCTTTAAACGTTTAAATTTTTTTAAATTTAGGAAACTAATAACTAACAGTTAAGGAGAAGTTTTATTTCCGTATCGTGCCTTTCATAAAGATAATCTTTGAATTAAAGATTCGTTGTTAACGATCTTTCGAAAGAACTCCGTGAACTCGTTTGTTCTCATTTCGCGCATAATTTACCACTGATAGTCGACCTGCTTTAAATTTGTTCATTTGGTTCTATTCTTAAATACTTAACGATAGTAATTACAGCATAAGAGTCTCCGCTTGTCGGTCGTGTTATTATCAGTGATTGCAGAAGTATGACAAATACTTTAAGAATTAAACAATGTAAAAATTTTGGTCCATAATACGTGCAATACACAAGAAAATATTAAAACTTATATTCATTAATATCACGTTATGTTTCGAGTTAATTTTGATATTTTTAAAATTATATATAGTATTACATATACCTTATTTTTCTTAATTAAACTATTTATAACACTTATAATCTTTAAAAAAATATATAAATAAAGCTATCTATCTATCTACCCATTTATCTATCTATCCGCATCTATCTCCAATGAAACTCTAATAAAGGCCAAAGCCTTGACAGTCTGTATGTATTTAAATACATGTCAGTATATCGATTCGACGAGAAGTCGTAGTTCTGAGTGAACAATTCAGTCTTCGTGCAAACTTTGGAACTGCGTGTGCATTTATTTTCGCGAAACGAATATTTTACTTATTAATTTAAAATTAACAGAAAGATAACACTTGTGAGCGCATTACGTAAATAATATACATTAATAAATAATAGCAAATTGTGCTATTTAAGGCTAAATAATGCCTGTGCTATATTATCTTCCTCAGAGTCCACCTTGCCGAGCTGTCATGCTCGTGGCAGAGGCAATTGGGCTCGAAATGGAGTTGATAATAGTAAATACAATGGCTGGTGAACATTTGACACCGGAATATGAGGAGGTAAGTAAAATTAATATGTGCATAATACATTATTAGATAGAATTTTGTTCCTTATTTTAGATAATTTCGTAGTCTGACCATAAACTAAAATATTGAGCAACATGTTTCTTAATATTAGAAAGAACACAATTTTATTTTTCAGTTAAATCCGCAAAAAACAATTCCTTTTCTAATCGATGACGATCTCAAACTATCAGAAAGGTCTGTAGAAGCATCTTAATAACGTGTCATCTTGCGGTATTTATATTGTATATTATATTATATTTATATTGCTGTATTTATTAAAAAATATTTTCAGTCGAGCCATCATGTCTTATTTGGTCGATCAGTACGGGCAGGATGACACATTATACCCGCGGAATCCAGAGGCACGTGCTTTAGTAAATCAACGATTATACTTCGATCTTGGCAGTCTTTTTGCGAATATATTCGGTTATTACGTACGTATCATCTCATTGTTTTTGAATAAATCGTATTGCTGATCCTTACACATCCTTTGTGGCCATAGTTAACCGTGATGAGAAAGGAAGCCGATACGTATGATCCAGCGCAATATGAAAAACTAATAGAATCCTTCCAAACTATGGACAATTTTCTTGAAGGACAAGATTACGTAACTGGAGATAATTTAACGATCGCCGATCTTTCCTTGGTTGCGTCCGTAACCACAGCACAGGTAATTTTTTATAATGTTATGTAATGTGAATAACTATTTTTAAAACAAGTTAAAACAACAAATCGTTACATATTTATTCTCTGATGTAGCATTTCCTTTTCATAAATGTTTTCAAAAAATTATTTTTCCTTCTTTGTTAATAATTTTATATGGATTTTTAGTTGCTTTATTGCCAATTGACACACATCTAGAAATTATTTTTAAGATCTGTAAATTTAATTGATTTTTTGCTAGGCTTTTGGGTTTGATTTGGGAGAATACAAGAACGTTTCCGACTGGTTGGAGAGAATAGAAACATCTGCACCTGGATATGAAAAAGCTAATGGTGAACCTCTCGAGATATTCAAGCAATTTGTTCAAGCTTCGCAAGGCAATACAGAAGAAGAAGAAAAAGAAGAAGAAGGAGAAAAAGAAGAAGAAGAAGCAGGAGAAGAAGAAAATGAATGATATCATATTAAATATATGTTTCAATTTTCTAAACTATAGAACACATTAAATAGAAAACATTTGCGTGTGATGCCACCAAATTTGATGACACAAGTAATTGTGTAGAAAAAAGATTATATAAAGTTTTTATCAAAATTCATATTTAAAACAATTACACGTTGTCTTTTTAAACATTTTTAGGATATTTTTTTAGACTTCTGTATTTTCTATGTATACTTTACGAACACGAAGATAAGAATATAAACAAATGAGAAAATGAATTGTAAGCACAGCATAAAATGAGAAATAAATAAAATCACTATAATAAAAATAAGTCTTAGTATCATATTAATTTGAAAAAAATAATATCATTTGATTTATCTCAAATTATGCTATATGTAATTCCTATAATTTCTTATTATTCTTATCTATTGGAAACTTGAATCGTCGCAAGTGCAACATGCCGACTGATGGCAACGCAATTTTTACACGACTTCAGGGGATCGATTGAATATCTTGAAATAAAAATTACAAAAGTGAAATTTACTGGATTTTGACAAATAAAATTGTAGATACTCCAATGAATTTCCTCATTTTTGTAATTTTCACCTTATTTCAAGATACAATTGACCTTCTGAAGTTTTAAATTTAATGTCTGTCATCTCACCTCGTATCACATGTCGGGTAATGATCTACTGAAGATTACAAAAATCAGTGTGGAAATTTGAAACCCATTTCTATCTATATCTTATTATTCTATTTATTTACATATTTTGCTTAATAAATTTTAGTATAATATTGATGATTATTTAATTCTTGAAATGTCAAATTTAACATTATTTTATTTATCTTGATTCATCAATTGTTTCATCTATAAATAAAATAGATAGAAACATAAGTTACAATCATGGAGAACTTAGTTTGAACTATTATTTTGAACATTATGCACTTGACATATAAACTTGAATTTTAAGTAAAAATACTTTTATTTTCATATACAATAACAAATATTGTTATAAAGATATCTAATATAATTATTTACTTACCGACAGAAAAAATTTTGCTAGTGAGGCAAAAGATTTGTCCTCTTGAATGTGGAATTTAATTAGGCATACCTTGTTAAATCAAATGTGCCGTAGATATCTAACTTCATTCATCTTATGATTTTCTTCGATTTCAATACAATAGAAATCCTTTCTATAGGACTACATTTTAGAACTATATCTTTACTCTATACTAACTATTATCTTCACTCATTTGTCGTAATAACGTAAAATAGCTCATCGCTGTACTTAATATCTGTTGTAAATAAATAACATATCGTCATGAAAAAAAAACATCAAAATTATTTTACAACATAAGCAAAATAAAATAAGTCTAAAAATGATTTTTTTTTTAAATCAATATAAAATCAAAAAGTTTTTTACTATATATTATTTATAATGTATCTTACAGCTTTTCTCATATGCTTGAATACTTTAACCATTAAATAATAAAATATTTTTATATTTAAATATTTTAAGTGTAAATTTTTTATTATAAACATATAATACATTAACATACAAAATTATAGCAAGAGTGAGGATTTGAATATTTGGACTTCTGATAAAAAACTAAAAATCTTTAAAGTGCCAATATGAATATTTGGGTATTAACACACATATCTATCTAAATCTAAAAACTTCAACAGAAGTATCAGATGTATCCTTATAGACATATTTTACAATCGGGCAAAAGAATAAAGTGTGACTTGTGACTGTAACATTACGAAAAAAAATTGACTCCGACACAGCTTTTTACTTGCAGTAAATGAATTTCTTTAAGGAAGTTTTAAAGAATCGCGTCATTCGACATTTATTCTCAGTCGCACTTACCCCCATGAAAGTGTCCAAGGACATAACTGCGAAATTCCCAGCGGTTAATATGCACGGCCGACGTGCTCTAATCATAATCATAATTAGCCCTTTCTTTACTGCTCTGCCTAGATCGTTGTCGGGTAAAAGATACCACTTGGAATTGTAAACAGCATCAGAGATAGCCGTACTTTGTACAATTATATCATTACACGTCCACGTATAAATAAGCAGCTGGATAAGACCGCCCACGAAATGGAAGGCAAAAATACACTTTCTGATAGCCACATCCGCCGCCTGCGAACAAAAAATTTTCATAAAAAGTTTCAGAAGGACATAATATCAATCCCTTTAGCGCGCAGCTTGCAATAAATTTTACTTTTTTACGCAATTTTATTTCTACGTGATTACAAATATTTTAAAAACTTTTCTAAAAAATTCTCTAGATGCATGTTATGACTGATTTTATGCTTCTAAATTATAAGCGTTGTAAATAAATAAATATAAAAGTTGAAGGATTTAATTTAAACGCAGAATTAAACCTATTAAATTTAATTGCATTTAATTTTGAGAACATTTCTCGCTGCGGTGGAAGTAGAATTAATTGGCGAGTAAGCATAGTAGGATGTGAAATACGGAGGAGGCAGTAAAATTCGAAAACTCACGAGTAACTGAAAACCACCGAAGCAGATGACTACGCTGGAGAGCAGCAACTGTCCGAGCAATATAATGGCGAACACGCGTTGCATGTTACGCACGTAACATATGAGCGTAAGGTGCTGTTGCACACAATCCCGCAATTTCTTGAATGTCAGAACCGCAGCATCCGTTTCCAACGGACCTTTCTGATCCATCGTATCTTCAATGCAATCCTCGGCAACTACTTCTATTTTATGAGCCAAGATTTTTAGCTGCGCGGCCACGTGGATGTTGAACGTGCTTACAAAATTGTCAAAGCAGAAAGTGCAAATACCTGAATGCATTGTCGAAAGTGACTGCAAAAATGACGTAGTAATGCGAATTAAATTTTCATATGGAAAATTAAAAAATGTTAATAGATGTTGTTGAAAAAATTTATTTTTTATATAATTAAATAATTTATTCTGTTCTATCAGAATCAAATTTTTCCTGATGCTTTATTAGAAGTAAGTAAAGAAAATGTAATTATTTATAATAAAAGAATAATAAGATAAATAAAAGATTATATTAATTATTTTATTTTAAAGTTTACAATTTTTCTGTACAATAAAAAGAAAGTACACTAAAAGTTAAATATATATACCAAAATTTAAAAAATTTATCCAACACCGTATAATATTTATTTAGCAAATGTATCATTTTTACAAACTAAACATTTAATTCTAACAAAACATTTAATTAATATTCATTAATTGTCAACAAAATTATTAGTTATATTAATGGATTATCTATAATTATTATAAATAAGACTCATCATTTTATTCTATTACCTGTATAGTATAAGTGATTTCGTAGTACGGTGAGTGATATGGAAAATCAAACCACAGCTTGAAAGGTAGAAGTCTCTCCGTTTCGTTTTTTTCTTGGGGCTCTATTACAAATAGCAAAAAAATATTTGACGCTATACAGCGTCGCTTTATGTGCTAGTTTGAGAAGTGACATTCACCAATACAGCGTAAGTGGAAACGAAAATTATACCGAAGAAAGGTGCAAAGATGTAATTGAAAGTCGCGACGTAAACGATGAATGTGAAAGTGTAGATCATAGTCATTCCTAGTTTGTCGTATCCTTCTAGGATTCGAGTACCAATCTCGTCGTAAGTGACACTCCAAAAATTCTTCTCGGCGAATCGAATTAAATCCATTATCATGTCACGATAAAACATAAAGCTACCAAGCTTTAAAAATATCATTACTAACAGCAACGTTGTACACAAGTTGGACGTGACAGCCTATGAGCAATAAAACTTAAAAATTAATAGATCCTATTTCTCATATGAACATGTTGTGAAAGTACATATTTATAAATAAATAGATGTTAAAAATAATAGTTTTGCTAAATTTTATATTTTTTATAACGAGCACGTTATTATAAAAGTAACTTGTTAATTAATTAATTGTATCAATAAAATTGCAAAGACTTAGTATAAAAAGAGTAAGTAAAAGTACAGACTTAGTATAAAAAAGGCTGTAAGCATGAAAAATAAAAATTTACAGATAGAATTGATTTTTTATTTAATATTTATTTATCTAGAAAAAAACTCCGTACATTGGCAGTTTATATACTATTCCTATAAATGATGTTAGATAGCTTTTGCATAAAAAATGTTTTTTAAAATAGAATTAAAAAATATATATATACGTATATCTTTTACAATCCTTTTATACCCAATTACATCAACTGAAAGTTATATAAAATTCAGTTGACGTAAGATACATTTTTCCAATACTTTCCAATACTTCACATACACACAGCTCATTAGAAACATTATACTTTTCTAATTATAACAGTTTCAAAATCCATCGTAAATAAAAGGAAAATAAAAATATAGAAGTAAAACATACCCACTTTGCTACGGAATGCTATATATTCAAATTGTGTCTAGATTTCTTTTCTCAAAACTATAATAAATCGGGAATATTAAATGTTAGTTTTACACTACCTTGAATTTAATAATTCAAAATGATACACGCAAAACGGTAAAACTTAAAATAAAACTACACTTCAATAGCAAAATAAATTCAAAGGTATAACCATGCTGCTTCTACATCCGTCAAGGTAGAACTGCGAAAGCGATCGCTGCGTTACTCACGTAAAAGTCACCTATGCAGTGATACAGATCAACGCCCTCGACAAGAATGGCGAAGACGATCGCCCAAACGGCATAGCCGAACGCGGAGCGCAAGAGCAGTCGTTCCCTCGGTGTCTCGACATACCAGAGTCCGACTACTTTCATGAAGACCCGCGTAATAGTTACCGATCGGTACTCCTTACTTTGCGTCATGCCGAACCTCGTGATTTTCTTACGCCGCCACGGTCTTAAGTGCATCCGAATGGACGAGCCATTTCAGCATAAGTGGAAACCCATTATGCTAACAAGCAAGAAAATTGGCGCGCATTTACCTGGTGACAGGCTGTAATCGTACGCGTCTTCTTTGCTGAAGGCGATCAATTGATGGTGTATGTATTAGGTTCGATCTCCAGTGGACAATGGCCCTTTCTCCTCGCTGTTTCCGTCAGTAGTTCGACTGCCAGCTACCTCATAGCAAATTGGACGTCCACTTGCAACGTACAAGAACGGTACTGAGGTAATAGTGTTTGCAGACGAGTTTTAGCCGATTAATTATCGTGTAATAACTAAAGTTTTTTGCATCTAAACGCATAAATGTAAATACAGTGGATAAAAAGAGATATTTGCGCACACATTCTTTTTCGGACAACGAAGGAAGAAAAATATTTCAAAATTTTTTTCCGAAGTAATATTTCCATCAACAAAATTGTCAATTTTATTTGCATCAGTCTGTTAGAAAACGTTAAAAATAAAATCGGGCAATCTTTGACACTCTGTAGAATATTACAACATTTTCTATTATAGAATATTACAATGTTACATATATACATTTTATGTATTATTGTACAAATATGTTATTTTTTTTTAATATTTAAAATTATATGTAACGCTAAAGATTTATTTTCAAATTTTCAAAAACTAAATGTTTTTATGTTCTAAATATAATATTTCCAAGCTTTTTCCTTAATTTATTTCTTATATATTTGAATTTCCTATTCGAAAGAGCACTCACTCTACGAATTTGCGAAGCAAGGTGAAGTAGGACGCTGCGGTGCTCAATACCTAAAAGAGGACAGAAATATTTTCGTTTTGCGGAAAGTGTCTGCCTGCAATTGTATATTTTTACACCATATTTACCGCCATAAACGTCTCGAGAGACACCGGGAAGAAACCGCCAGCGGATATGGAGCAGGCACGTGCGGATCGTATTATGATCATCAGAATGGCTTTCCTGACTTTCCTATTCTTCTCGTGAGATAAAATCTGCCAATTGGCATTGTACGCCGCGTCTCCGATCGCTCGACTCTCTTCCATTAGATCATTCGACGTCAGCGTGATCACGAACAGTTGGATGAAGCAGCCGTTTGTATGGGCGATGAATATCAATCGTCTGACGAGAGTACCTCGAGCCTTTTCCAACAAAGCAAACGCGTGGAGAAGGTCAGTGAGTAACGCAGGCAAGCTATATTTACGCTCTTATCTTTTTTTCTTACTTTATCTTCACTTAACATCGCTATATAAGTAAAGAGTTCCGAGATACGCTTCCTCTCTTTCTCTCTCTTTCTTTCTCACTTTTCAGCACAACTATTGTACTTACCAAAAACACCTGAAAGCCCGCGACGCAAAGCATGATGCCGGACACCAACAGCTGACAAAGAGTCGTGTACATGAAAATTTGTTCCATTTTTTCACTGTACCAGATCAGCTGGTGGTGCACTATGACGCATTCTCTAAGCTTTTCGTATATCCCCTGCCTCTGTTTCTGATCGAGTGACATTACGGTACCGGTTTCTCTCTCGAGGATGGTTTCCAATCGGTGTTGCAGAATTTTAAATTGGCCGGCAGTGTGCAGGTTCAATAGACCCAAGAGATTATCGAAGCAACAGAAGCATACACCGCAGTGGACAAGCGATGAGATCTGTAAAATCCCACACTTTCAAAGAAAAGATTTACGCTATTTGACACGGCGGCAGCGAAATGCTACATCGAATGCAAATCATTAATTCTCGTTAATTCTTCAAAAGCTTAATTAATATGACAGTATGAATGTACGTGTCTTAACAGTTGTTGTGAGTGTTTAAAAAAATTAAATACAGAATTGACTATTTCTATTACAACACAGTTGTGGAGGATCATGCTGCATTACCTCGATAATAAATATTATTTCAAAGTTAGGCGAGACGGTTGTCGGGATTCCGATCCAGAGATTAAAAGGGAGTATTCTGTCGCTCTCGTTTCTTCCTATATTTTCTATAAAAATGTAACGTAGAAGAGAAATGTGATATCCCTGTCTGCGCAACAATATTACGAACAAAAGTGCTTAATACCTGAATTAAAATTTGTACCGTTCGTGTTCTATTCTCTACTAAAAGTAGGCGATGTAAATTTAGGATACCGATTATAGGAGACAGCATATAGGTGCAAACGGTTCCTTGAACGAAGAACGTAAACGTGCACATTAATATTATTGATTTTTTATTAATCTTTTCCAAAATCTTGCTGCCGTACTCGTCGTATTGGGCGTACCAAAAATTATCCTCTGTATATTTCAACATATTCAACAATTCTTTTCGATAAAAAAGAAAAAGGCTTAGCTTCATCAAAATTATGACTACCGGCATAGTGCTGCAAGCGGTATACGTGATAGCCTAAAATATCAATATAATTTTTGTGTTACTAATTTTTTATAAAAATTATATTATTTTAAAAACAAGTAAATAATTTTACGTAAACTATTCACGAAAAACTAATATATAAAAATTATAACATTGATAAAAATAACTGTGGAGCTAATTATTAAAAATTATTTACAAGATTTCGATTATTACTACACAAGCGACATTATCCAATAACTAAATAAAAACTGATAGTTTTTCTTCTAGTACATTATAAATTTTTTGATACTTACATAAAAGTCGCCTTTACCTAGATATAACTCGGTTGCTTCTACCCACAAGGCTATGCCAATTACGCATATTGTATAACCCAAAATTCCATTCAAAAATCGTTCCTCGTTTTTCGACTCGGCGGGCCAGAAACCGATAATCTTCATGAGAAACTTTGCTAGTCGTATAGAGATAAATTTATTCGTCTTTTTCACGTTCTTCATCGTCATCATGCACCACTTCAGCGATTATGCCGTATTAACGAAATTCGTGGTATCGCACGCTGCAATGATACGTATAGGAGATATGTAATAACAAGCATACTACGGCAATCATGGCACGATCTTTGAATTATTTCCCCTCCTATTACTTCAGCCTATTATCATGCTAGTCGTATCGCGATAGGAGAGACTGCATTATTACGGGGTACACACCCTCCTCCTTTCTCGTGGAAAGGAACATACAATGTTAATGTATTCGCGCCGTATCGAACTCTGTAAGTATATTTAGATTAAAACTATCTGTGCAAACGGGAGCGGCACAAAGAGATAAAAAAAGGATACGTTACTGCACTCTTCAATCTTTCTTACAGGTGTTACATTCACAAGATTCTAAAGAGAATTTCTCGAAGAAATGGGAATTGGAAATGTAGCAAAAAATCATGCGATATCAGAATGCCACTTGCAGACGCAAAAAAGTGTCAGTCGACGATTGTAGTTACTAGAGATTGTACGTGTTCTTAAATTTAAGTTTAAGTTTGTTAAGTTTTGATTTAATGTGTTATAATGTGTGACGGCAATAGCCGGATACGATAAATTTTCTTAAAATAACAAGCGTTTTGCCTGAACTTTAACAGAGCTCTTATTAGTGCACGAATTAAAGCAAGAAAAATAATTGTTGCTTTAGATTTTATATTAGTGCTAATGAAAAAATTGAAATGTTGGATATTTATAAATTTGTGTAAAGCAGCTCCGTCTCGCTTTGCAGTCTTCAGCAACTCCAGGTAAGAAACAAAAATTATTAAAGAAAATCAATTTACGCATTTAAACACGAATTTAGTTTTACATTTTATAATAATTTTCAGTTATAAAAAAATAGAAAATTTAGATACATATAATTTACAGAATGACAATCGAGAAATTTTTAAAACAAATTAATTGTTACTTTGTAATAAGTGAACAAAGTGTAATGAATTGAATACTATTCTGTAAAAAAAACCTGTCGTCTTTTTTTATTAATACTCAATTATCACTCTGTATATTAAATAAAAAATTAAATATAAATATAAAATTTATCATATAAAATTAATAATTTATCTATAATTCACATATTTAATCTTTAGTATATAATAATTATCTTCAATTTTTATTAATACATTTTTGTATTCTGATAAAATTTAATAATTTTATGAAGATTAATTCTCTATATTTTATGTTAATGAAAAAATTGCGAATCTCTCTTTCTCTGAATTAATAATTCTCGTAAATAATAGCCGGGATGGGAAATAGAAGGATTTTATAGAAGCATACACAATGGAAATATTTTATTATATATATATAATATAATATTTAATATTTTAATGTGTTCTTTTCTGAGAAAATAAGTATACTTATACTCGTTACATTTTAGCTACGTGGGATGCGATTCGACGTTACCACGGCACCCTCTATAAAATGATGGTCAAATCTAGGAAAAATAAAATTTATTGCTAATTCGAACAGTGGACAGAGAATCTGCGCCTCGGCTGACAGACGTGATAACGCCAAATCGGCTGTTTACACACCATCTATATATGTATATACATATACATATATTTAAGGACATACAACAAACAAGGACTATCTTTTGTGGTATTTCTTTCGTATTCCTCTCTTAACGGTAAGTATTTTTATTATTTTTTTTTATTAATAAGTTAGTCCTCTCGACATTGGTAACATTTTTTTGGTTGGTATGTTACATACATACTCTGATAGGATGCTAAACACTTATCAACTTCATCTGCAATCTTACCTCCTGTATTCTTACCTTCTAGTATGTTTCTATTATTTCATTGTTATACAGATAACGCTGCGCTTATCCATATAACGCGTAACCTTCAATAAAATAAATAACGGAAAAGAAAGAGGATGGCATATCGTTCGATGTTACGTAGTTTAGAAGATTTAATATTACGGCTGTCTCATAAAGCGCAAGCTCAAATCAAATCGCCGGTATTTGATTTTTATTTTGGTAACGCGTGCAACGAAAGTGTCAATTTAACCGTACTCATACGTGCAAATTTTCAAAAGCGTTATTCTACTTTTTGTGTATGTGTGTGACTTAATTATCAAGTTAGTACAAAAATTCTTCCATTAAATTCTACTTAAAATAAATCTAATTTAACTCGCTTTAATTGCTTTAATTATTGGAAAATGCACATAAACTTTTCTCTACGTGAAGAAAAGTGTATTGAAACTGACATTAATGTCAATTATTAAAAATCTAAATGTAATTTTATCCTCGACAAATACGACAATCTACTCCGCGTTTCTTTTTGTATAAACCTAATAATTTACGATGAACGAGTAAATAATGTCTCTTTCGCATCTTCACAATAGTTTTATACAAAGAGCAAAAAAGATGTTTTAAATTACAAAACCATCACTTTGCAGCTACAAACAGATTTGCATTTCCGATATCTCGCTTGTCTCGCAAGGCTCTGTCAGCGTCATTACACATGCTTGGCCGCTTCGCGCGTAACCGACACTAATATAATATACCAATGATCGTAAATACGTCCTATCAATTAAACGCTTAATTATCGTATCGCGTGTCCCGCTTAAGACACGATTACCTAAGAATATAATAGGGAGTGTCTCGCGGACAATTATAAAAAATTGTATAACACATGTTTATGTCTACCGAGAGAGAAACGTTAATTCATATTATCGCCTTCCCTCGCATATCTCACGCGCTATCAGAAAAAATAGGCTCACGACGATGGATTAACCTTTAAGCATCGGCTTCAGATACTCTACGCAATTTTCCCAGGTAATTAATTCCCCTGGGAATTAATTTTAGATGATATCTTCAACTCATCTTGAGGTATTTCATAAATGATTCACGATATCGATAAACATATTATATAAGAGATTTTATGATAAAAGTATTTTTTTTAAATTAAATACTCTAAAAACTTTGAAGAATAATGTAATGTATCTCTTTCTGTTATTGAAGTATTTTTCTTAAAAATTATTGTTCGGTCTTATGTTTTTATTATTGATCAAATGTACAAATATCTTTCGATTTTTGGATAATTAAGTTAATAAAACATTAATTATTAAATTATAATTTTTGAAACTATATTATTTTTTAAATGTTGACATAACTCTTTTAATAAAGTGATTTACGCTTCTGAATTATCATAATAATCAAATAAAATGATTGAATGCTGAACACCAACGCTAAGTAAAGATGTGCGATACACACGATACGTTGTTATGATATAAGTTCGCAGTATCTTGTAACTTAGTTACGTTTGATAAAATCTCTGGCAGACACCAGCAGTGTATTTTCCTATGTAAAACGCGTTATTTTTAAATTAATATTAAATCCGTTTAAGAGAAAGCATTATCAACAACAGGATTTGTTCTTATCGCGATTAAGGCGATCATGAATTTCTCGAACACATATTATGACAGTATAACGTGATAAAATGGATAAGGCGGATTCTATCACTGAATATCGGGAATGTTTCAAGGATCACAACAAACAAATTGTCTCAACTATTTTGATATCAATCGATTTGTACGAGGTACAAAATTAGTTTTTGGACTGATCGTTTGCTTAATTCTTAAAAAGATATTCGAGATTTTTCAAATTTTAGAACTTAAATTTGAAAAAAATTTTGTTTTTTATTATTCTTGTTTATACATAAATTAATAAATAATTAAAAAACATTAATTTCAATATTTCTCTTCTATTTGTCGTGTTCTTAGATTTTTTAGATAATCAATAAAAATAACATATATATTTTGAAAAACTATATAAAAAATTTTTTAAGTAAAGAAATTGAGAGACACTCATCATTAATTGTATTGAACTTTCTTTTTTCACTTTTTTCACATCACAGTTAAGAATTAGTGTCTAGAAGAGGATTACTTTGAAGAGGATTACTTCGAAGAAGAATAGATGAACCGTAAATAGAATCAATTCATTATTTTTTTACAACGTTAGTCCGGAAACTTTTTTTATTGCACCTCGTAAGCCCTGGTGAACTTAATCATGAGTAAGGATTGTACATGTTCGAGTAATTCTGTTATTCGATCAAATTTGAACATGAGATTTTTCCAATGAAAAATAGCTAAATATTTCAAGTATTTGAATATAAAGATATAATCTGCGTTTATTGAATATGTACAAATAATCTATGTTGAATTGGTCAAAAGTATTGCAAATTTAATATTGAAATATATTGCAAAATGACGGCACAAACACGGCTACAATTCAACCGTCTAAAAATATATGATATTCGAAGTACTCGAATTATTTGACTATTCATTTTATCTCAAATAGAATTATTCGATCTCAAGATCAAATTGCAGTAATATCTAAATATTCAAATATTCAAACGTACCAGAATTTCAAATTTACCTTACAGCTCTATTACGAACGTCTTCTTTACATATATTTGTTACAACATTTTCTTGCATGCATCTAATTTACAATGCAACCAACGTAGTTCTCATCTTGCTAATTAAAACGTTCATTACTTCTTCTCTAATAAACAATTTATTGTAGACAGTTACGCAATGCAGTTCTCAAGAAAAAATCGAACTCGGACGAAAGATAATTCTTTCAACGGATTCATGTTTTGCTTATTGTTTCGTAATCTTGCGCGTGCAACAAAGATCGATGATCAATAACAATAATTAACAATCTATAGTACAAAAGGGAACCTTGACTGGACGATAAACCTGGAACATGTGTAAACGTGTGAGTGTCAGTGTCATTCAATAACAATATAACAACAGTAGATATACATATAGTACGTACATGCAGACAGAGCGGATAGACTTACGTTTGATCCTTACATGCATACTACGAGAATATTCATGTTCATACACTTGTTTACTCGTTACACGTTATTTCATATACGTTGCATTTCATATAGTTGCAGCCTGAGATTATCGCCAGATAATACAACCGTAACTTCGGTGCGAATTGCCGATGCTAGACACCAAAAAACACATTTTACATCATTTCGACGTACATTAAAGATCATTTCCGCGCGCGGGCGCACCGTGTATGTATGAGTGTTATAGCATCGAAATTTGAAACTAGCAAAAAGTTGTCATCAATTTCAAATTCTGATTTCTCCTACGCGTTCTCCTGATCACGTCTTTTCTGGTTTCCCCGTCATGTTTTATTATCATTGTTACACTTAAATCGCCGATGGATATGAATTGGTATGGACTCAGTGGTCCATGGTCTTATAATAATTCGCACGTCTGCAATTAAATCTACAGTTCGTATCATCTCCTGTATAAAAACCTTACGAAAATGATTGCTCTATCGTAAAATCCGGCGATTCGCGTAACGGCATGACCATCTTACAGTTACAAGGTTTCAAAATAATCCCGCTGTCCCTGGGGAAAAAACGCAAAAACTGATCGCCTCGGCCCTTAAAGTGTAACGAGTAACGCGACCACTTGATTGCTCTATCGCGTCACGGCGCACGGAAATCCGCGATCTGATCGATCGCGATGACAATGAACAAAATACACCTTTTTTTTATCGTCGGATAATCAACGTGCGATACAACGAGCTGCGACAAGCGCGTGACAAACGTCGTGGCTTCAGAAGACTATGGGAATTGTCTTCGGACAATCCGGACGAATCTCAATGTGTAAACGCGGTGCTGTAAACAATCAAGCTCGAAAAAACCCTGTCAATTAATCCAACAAGAACGAACAATGATACGAACGCCTACGATAACAGTGATACATTCTACCTCAGATCAGACCGCCATTTGGTCACGTGACTTCACGATGATACAAGAATGCAAGAAATATCTTTAAAAAACCACCCAAAGAACGTCAGAAGAAAGAAACCATCTTTCAGACGTCTTTATCTAACACATTTGCATTGCCATAAGTTTTTCTCATGTCCTTGGCACGAGTCGCAAGTGTGGAGAACTATGGCGTCGCATCGACTACAAATAGATATCTCCGATGTCTCGGTAAGAAAATATATATACGTAATCCTAGTAATTTTAAATACGTGGTAAATTGCATGTGCTAGTAGTATACAAAGGTCCGATTAACTCATTACTATCATACAAATTAATTTTTTTACCTATTCTGCCTAAGATGAATATATTATAGGATGAGTAAATTAAATGAACTAGAGAATGGCGTGATAGTCCTACGAGAAAACTAATCATGACCAATATTTCCTCTCGAAAAATATAAACAAATTGTCCTTCATAATTAGAATCCTGACCATTAATGACAATCTGCAAATTATCTGTATGCTCGTTTGTCTCGCTACGAATTTGTGTTATCTAATCTCGACTTCTGATACAACTGGTGATCTCAACGTATACGAATAAACCCGCGGCACGCGATATTGGATACACGCGCGAATAATGCCGGAATCTTACGGGATTATTTTATCTCGTTTCGTACAAAGACCGCTAAACGTGAACTGATACGAAATCGAGTCCTTACTCCTCTTTGCTGCGCCTTCCGTCGTTTGATGTAAAGCGTTAATTAGTGCACACGCCTCCACTTCTGTCTCCCTTAATTACGCGCCGACAAGGATCGGCTTAATTGTTTGTCATGACGAAAGTGCCGTATGTCTACTGTCAAGAGACAACGACTCAACTCGTATCCGCGCTCACGCGAGTCATCATCCCGACATCATCGCCACTCACCGTTGTCGCGCTAATTACGTACTCGACACACAAGATGCATGCATCCACCGCAATCGTAACAAACTCCATCCTGCTTTACATTTAATTGGTAGACTTAACTGTATTCGTTCAAACATACCGTACAAATATTTCGAACACCGAAGTTCTAAGGTTCATTGAAGCGTAAATCTCGTCTCCTGGATCTAGAAAGCTACTTCGTCTTGTCGTTAGGCGAACAATTGCATAATTGCGCACTCGCGCGGTGAACTCATCTTAACAACTAGAGAATATTACGCAGTGTACGCGCGCGCGCAGTGACTAACATTGTGACAAAATCCAAATAACGATGTCTTTCGTAAGGACAATGGCAGGGCGACGATCATTCCGTGATCTGTCGGAAAAGGCTTCTTCTCCAGCTCTCGTCTTTCCGTTGGCAATTTCCAGCCCGAGTAACAATCATGTCGATCATCTACAAAATGACCCGTAATTCTCGGACTGGCTAACTTTGGCCAGATTTCGGCTTCGACCGACAAAACGGTCGATCGAGATACAAAGGCCGTCACGTTCTCTTTCAGTTTGTCCACCGTCGATAGAATATATCAAATCTGCAACAATAAAGCGAGGCTACAGAACAACCTCGACTCACACGGTACAATTACACTCCGGTGTGATTGAATATGTAGGAAACGTTGCTGTCCTGGTGGACCGGCGGTCCGTGCCAAGCACGTCTCGTTGACGAATTGTTGTTGTTGTTAACGTAATAAGAGGACTTCCTCATGCTCGTCGAGGAGGACATCATCGCGACGGTCTCGTAGTATCTGAGCTTGCCGCAGCACCGGCCGCTCTTCAAGATGGCAATGAAGCCATTCCGGTACTTCTTGTTGAAGAAAGCGTAGAGGATCGGATTTATGCAGGAATTGCTGGCGCCCAGCCACTGGGCGATCGGCGTAGCGATCGGCAGAATCTCGTCCTCCCTTTCCGCCACGTCGCCGCCCAGCTTGACTACAGCAAAGATTACGTAGAGAGGCAACCATGAAAGGACGAAGAGTATCACGACCACGACCAACATCTTGACCACCTTCACCTTCGACTTCTGCTGTATCCTCTCCATCTGGGCGTCCTTGGCATCGGTAGGTATATGTCTGCGCCACACCTTGATCCAGATGAGAATATAACAGAGGGATATGAGTATCATTGGCAATACGTAGCAAAGAATCAGATTGCCAATTAGAAAGAACAGCGAGCCATCCTTGGGATGTGGCCACTTTTCCAGACAGAAACGCAAATCGGGATCGTCGTCGTAGATGGAGACCAAATCGAAGAATAGCAACCACGGTGACGTCATTGTCAGGGCGATGAACCAGATCACGACGATTATCATGCGAGCTCGCCGTTTCGTGATTTGACATTTCAGCGGCCACCAGATCGCCAAAAACCTGAAAAAGGCAAATCGCAGGAGTCATTAATTATTATCAATTATTTTATTCGTTAACTTTATAAAGATAGAAACTTGAACTAGCGCGTAAAATCATCATTAAATATATTTTAAGTTATAGCGTAAATAAAGGATTAGAATTAGATATTTATACATTTTTGCATTCATACAAATCGATTAAATTCAAATTGATGAAAATTCGCTTTCTAGATTTCATAAAATTTAAAATATATTGAAAGAAATATACAGAAATGATTTTAAAAATATATATTTAAAATAAACAGCTATTGGAAATTTCTATGTATATAAAATTATCGTAAAACGTTATCTTTAAAGCTAAATAACTGATTTTATTTTTTAACGCGTCAATAGAATTTATTTGGTATATATTAAAGAATTTTTGATTCAGCACGATTTCATTCTGTTAAGATAGAAAAATTTATTACACGTGATTCTATCTTCCATATAATTTAGAGCGATAAGACATCAAGAAAAATAGATATAATATTATTATTACAGAATCGAAATAACTTACATTATTAAATAATGATCGAATACGTCAAGCCTAAAGCGAGGTTTAGCACGAAAAGACACAAAGAGGGAGCAAAATCTTTTGATCAGATGACGAAGGTCAGTTATTAGCAATTTTTCTATCAGCGATAAACTTGTACCCCGCCTGTACGTAGAAAATACTTGCGCGTTAGATAACCGTCTGATTTATCGTATCATATATCACGAGAAGAATGCAGAATAGCCATTTTGCAGGCACCAGGACAGGTTCGACTGAGCTGGGCACCTACGCGCGCGCAAGAAATCGCGGTCCCGTCGCGTATGGTCGTCACCATTTTTAGGTCTCATACGGAATTGCCAACAATTCCGTTCGCCGTTTCGAAAGACACTTGCACCCGTCACGCTTCGACGGACACGCCGCGAGTTACATATGAGAATAGATACGAGGAACACCTTTTTATGCGGCAAAAGAATTCTCGTTTGCGTCAAGACTATTTAAGACAAGTCGGATTATTTCGAAAAAAATTCATTGGGACGTTTTTCGTTTCGATATCGACTAAGCTGATCACCTTCGAGTGAATGAACCAACCATTTATTAACATTCTAAGGCAATTCTTTTGACAGTAAGACAAGAGACAATACGTTTAGAAGTAATTGTAGCTGCCGTCATAGAAATGTTTTTCCACAATACACGAAGTTACTTATATAAAGATATTAAATAAAGATATATAATATATAATATAAGAGAAAAAAATAAGTAAAGTAAATAACATTAATTATCATATAATGCCGATAATTATACAAATTATTTTCAAAGCCAACAAGAATTAAATTTATAAAGAGAGGAAGTTTAGTGAGAGTTTTCATGAAATGTTGAGAAAAGAAAAGAATATTGACACAACGTGCAAAAGAATGAAACTATTATTCTGTACTGTATCTAGACAAATTCATCCATAAATGCATCCGTATCTAACGACAAGAACACAGGGTAAAATCACGTAAATCGCCGTCGAAGCAGTTGGGACACGCGGATTATCGATCACGACGACAATGGCGTCGCAAGATGAGAGCAATTGACGATCTTTTCGTTTCGGAATCTTATATTAATGACGATGAAGCAACGTTCAGATTCGAAGGAGACCCACGCGGGATAAAGCGCGCGCGTCTTTGTAATGCAAAGAAGCCATAAAAGCGGGACACTCGAGAAAAGGGGGTACTTCTTTTTCCTCATTAATTAAATGGTCCCGCCCACGGAGAAACGTCGAATACTATCTTTAATGAACGTTTCTCCCTCGCAACGCCCGTACAGACCGTACAGCTTCCGGATTCATTAAGTCACCATTTTGCCGGTCGCGCCAGCAGTCGCGGATTTTCCGCCTTCACTATGCCGCGATTATGAGCACTCTTCTCTCCGTGTTATCGACTACGTCTTCGTCGTCGTAACCTTCAATTCAATGATAAAATAAACTTTAAATACTTGTCGTGACCTTCCATAAATCAACGCAGCCGATACTGATCTGCAAGCGTTCTCACAAAGCGTATCGTTTCCGAGTGGCGCGTATACGCAACTTATCGCGATATGTGTAAATAACGAATCTCCCCCGAGTCTCGTGTCGACTCGGCGACGAGGAGCCAGGCGGCGAGAAATGTTGAAAAAAAAAGTCGCCAACGCGGAAATCTAGCTCTAGCTCGTCCAAGGCCGCCTATGGTCGCGCGGTGGGGCGAGCACAATGAGACGTTTGCTATGATGATCCCGGAGACATGTATCTATATAAAGGGATCGATTTCCCGTAGTTGCAACTGCAGTACCGAACAGTGTTGTTCCGTGTTCACTAACTCAAATAAAGCTGATAAAACGTTTAACATGTTCAAACTGGCAAGTATATTCACTGTACATTTGTACGTGTGTTCGTTCGTCCGCATCCGTCTATAGTGTGTCCAATTCACTTCCGGCCGCGAGGATACTTTCGCGATTCTCAAACATCAGCACGGAGTATTGGTGCGTTACGTCATGTGAGATTTTCGGACAAAATTCGGATATCATTGTTGCAAAATTGTCATCGAACTACGATCTTTGATGTTCAACATAAAGTTTTGTTCACCGCATCGAATAAAATCCGAATGCTGGATATACTCTGCGCCAGCACTGATGTTACGACTATCAAGTTCTATGGACTACCACTTCGCCAATTTCGCTAATAAACGTATCAGCAGAGCGCTTTCGTTTCATAAATTCATCGAGTTCGCCCGAATCGAGAACGCTCAGATCACACTTCAATCTGCGTGCGTAAAAGCGTCCGCGATCGATCAACCTACGTAATCCTTCTCGAAACGAAACACTCGAAAAGCGAGGAAAGCGTTATCGCGAAATTACAGCGCCGTCGAGATCGAAATACCGCGGAAACGTTTCCACGAGCGAAACTTTCGCGCGGGACGTCTGTGAGCGGATAATTGAATTACCATAAAAGAAGAAGAAAAAGAAAACCAGGGCGCTATTGTCGCGGATCGAAGAAAAACGGAAAAAAAGAGATCGTTCTTGGCATGTGCGATCGTCCCGGTGATTAATTGGAGCGAGGTGATATCGAGCTCGCGGTTGCAAAAAACGGACCGATCAGGCGTCGCCAAAGTCATCGGCGACGTTAAATGCGCCTCGCTCGCTCGCTCGCTCGAGCACACCCTCGACATTTTTCATAGTGCCCGTAAAAACGTAGGGGCTGGGAAACGACGGGGGAAGGTGGATCGGGCGTGCGATTTAAACGACGTGTCCCGATTTCAAAACGTAATCACCCTTATTGCTTCGCAGATTCTGATGGCTATCGCCGTGATAGCGGTCACGTGTGCACCGATACCGGAACCAGCACCGCCAGGTCCCTTGCCGTTGCTCGCCCCTTACCCGGTGATCTACACGGCGCCTTACGTGAAGGTGTTTCACCCGGTTCCCGTGGCGTTCTACAAGTGGATCCATCCGGGCTCGCCGTACGTTTACTAAAACATCGATTCGAGCCATCCGAAGAACCGTTCGCCAACGCCGTCGTGATTCCCCCCCCCTCCGTATAACGCGACTCACCGCAACGCGCCAAATGATTCTGTATCGTGTGGAACGTTTCTGAAATAAAATATTCTCTTGTCGCAAACGCCGCAGTGTGCTTGACTATGACGATCACCTTCTCGCCCCTCGCCCTCTTACCCCCCCCCCCCCC